>JAAOOA010001984.1:0-47500 GCA_012861695.1 Trematomus loennbergii
TAAGTGATGTCTTCTCTACATCACTATGTGTCCCCGGTGTGTCAGGAGACTCTCTAAGTGATGTCTTCTCTACATCACCATGTGTCCCCGGTGTGTCAGGAGACTCACTAAGTGATGTCTTCTCTACATCACCATGTGTCCCCGGTGTGTCAGGAGACTCACATAGTGATGTCTTCTCTACATCACCATGTGTCCCCGGTGTGTCAGGAGACTCTTAGTGATGTCTTCTCTACATCACCATGTGTCCCCGGTGTGTCAGGAGACTCTCTAAGGATGTCTTCTCTACATCACCATGTGTCCCCGGTGTGTCAGGAGACTCACTAAGTGATGTCTTCTCTACATCACCATGTGTCCCCGGTGTGTCAGGAGACTCACTAAGTGATGTCTTCTCTACATCACCATGTGTCCCCGGTGTGTCAGGAGACTCACATAGTGATGTCTTCTCTACATCACCATGTGTCCCCGGTGTGTCAGGAGACTCTAGTGATGTCTTCTCTACATCACCATGTGTCCCGGTGTGTCAGGAGACTCACTAAGTGATGTCTTCTCTACATCACCATGTGTCCCCGGTGTGTCAGGAGACTCACTAAGTGATGTCTTCTCTACATCATCATGTGTCCCCGGTGTGTCAGGAGACTCACTAAGTGATGTCTTCTCTACATCACCATGTGTCCCCGGTGTGTCAGGAGACACTAAGTGATGTCTTTTCTACATCACCATGTGTCCCCGGTGTGTCAGGAGACTCACTAAGTGATGTCTTCTCTACATCACCATGTGTCCCCGGTGTGTCAGGAGACTCACTAGTGATGTCTTCTCTACATCACCATGTGTCCCCGTGTGTCCGAGATAAGTGATGTCTTCTCTACATCACCATGTGTCCCCGGTGTGTCAGGAGACTCTCTAAGTGATGTCTTCTCTACATCACCATGTGTCCCCGGTGTGTCAGGAGACTCACTAAGTGATGTCTTCTCTACATCACCATGTGTCCCCGGTGTGTCAGGAGACTCACTAAGTGATGTCTTCTCTACATCACCATGTGTCCCCGGTGTGTCAGGAGACTCTAAGTGATGTCTTCTCTACATCACCATGTGTCCCCGGTGTGTCAGGAGACTCACTAAGTGATGTCTTCTCTACATCACCATGTGTCCCCGGTGTGTCAGGAGACTCACTAAGTGATGTCTCCTCTACATCACCATGTGTCCCCGGTGTGTCAGGAGACTCACTAAGTGATGTCTTCTCTACATCACCATGTGTCCCCGGTGTGTCAGGAGACTCACTAAGTGATGTCTTCTCTACATCACCATGTGTCCCCGGTGTGTCAGGAGACTCACTAAGTGATGTCTTCTCTACATCACCATGTGTCCCCGGTGTGTCAGGAGACTCACTAAGTGATGTCTTCTCTACATCACCATGTGTCCCCGGTGTGTCAGGAGACTCTCTAAGTGATGTCTTCTCTACATCACCATGTGTCCCGGTGTGTCAGGAGACTCTAAGTGATGTCTTCTCTACATCACCATGTGTCCCCGGTGTGTCAGGAGACTCACTAAGTGATGTCTTCTCTACATCACCATGTCCCCGGTGTGTCAGGAGACTCTCTAAGTGATGTCTCTCTACATCACCATGTGTCCCCGGTGTGTCAGGAGACTCTCTAAGTGATGTTCTCTACATCACCATGTGTCCCCGGTGTGTCAGGAGACTCCGTGTTGTGTCACCATGTGTCCCCGGTGTGTCAGGAGACTCTCAAAGTGATGTCTCTACATCACCATGTGTCCCCGGTGTGTCCCGGTGTGTCCCGGTGTGTCCCCATGTGTCCCCGGTGTGTCAGGAGACTCACTAAGTGATGTCTTCTCTACATCACCATGTGTCCCCCGGTGTGTCAGGAGACTCTCTAAGTGATGTCTTCTCTACATCACCTGTGTCCCCGTGTGTCCCCGGTGGTCTCCCCGTGTGTATCCCTGTGTCCCCGGTGTGTCAGGAGACTCTCTAAGTGATGTCTTCTCCACATCACCATGTGTCCCCGGTGTGTCCCTGTGTCCCCGGTGTGTCCCCGGTGTGTCCCCCGTGTGTCAGGAGACTCTCAAAGTGTCAGAGAATAAGACCCCTCTCTTTTCCTCCGTACCCAGCCAGACCCTCAGTGAGGTTAATAATAATGTTAATAAAGTAGTACCGTGTGTCTGGGTGGTGATTCGCCGCTGGGCGTATGTAGCCAGACCCTCGCTCAGCCACATCTCCTCCAGCTGGCGTTGGTCACGGCGTTCCCGAACCAGCCGTGGGCGATCTCGTGCACGACGTCGATCACCAGGAACTCGCTGCTCTCCAGGATGGAGGCGATGATGAAGATGAGGCACGGGTTCTCCATGGCAACGATGGGGAAGGAGGGGGAGGAACACGATGTCACACTGAGGGGGGGGCGTAGGGATGAGGTATCAATATGAGGCGTGACCGTTGGTCTGTCAAATGATCAGATCAGCATTTATTATATATTATTATTTTCTACTTTCTTGTCCTTTCATTTGTATTGTCATGCTGCTGCGACACACTTCCTATTGGGATCAATAAAGTACTTCTTGTCTGATCTGATCACATATAGGTGATATGATGGAGTTTGACTCTGTTAAATAGTACTTTTAGTCTTGTGTGTGTGTAAAGATGTGAAGGGCTGTTATTCCACGGGGGGTCAAGAGATTAGCCAATGGGTGAAGGGCTGTTATTCCACGGGGGTCAGAGAGATTAGCCAATGGGTGAAGGGCTGTTATTCCACGGGGGTCAGAGAGATTAGCCAATGGGTGAAGGGCTGTTATTCCACGGGGGTCAGAGAGATTAGCCAATGGGTGAAGGGCTGTTATTCCACGGGGGTCAGAGAGATTAGCCAATGGGTGAAGGGCTGTTATTCCACGGGGGGTCAGAGAGATTAGCCAATGGGTGAAGGCTGTTATTCCACGGGGGGTCGAGAGATTAGCCAATGGGTTGAAGGGCGGGAGTTTCATGGTTTAAAGTGGGATGTTTCGATGAAGCCTCAGAGAGTTAAGGGTGGGACCATTGGACACAGAGAGACTGTGAGCAGAGCTTCTCTCTCTGGGTGAAGCTGCTCTGTTCCTGCATTTCACTCTGACTCTCTTTATGACTTTATTAAATATAACAAAAGACACCATGAATCATCTCTCAGTGTCTCTTGCTCTGAGCTCACCTGCCCCACAGGTAGGGTCCGAACAGCTGCTCAGCGACGGCAGCCAGCGCTCCACGCTGCCGCCCAGCTTCTGCACGGCCACCGGCAGCAGGCAGGGCTCGGCCCACACCCGGCTCTGACACAACCAGAAGAGACCAGTGTCAACCAGTATAGACCAGTATAACCATGAACAGAGAGGAACAGCAGTAGAGACCAGAAGAGACCAGTATAAAACCGGTGTAAACCAGTGTAAACCAGTATAACCAGTGTAAACCAGTATAAACAGTATAACCAGTGTAAACCAGTATAAACCAGTATAACCAGTGTAAACCAGTATAACCAGGGAACACAAGGGAACACCAGTAGAGACCAGAAGAGACCAGTATAAACCAGTGTAAACCAGTATAAACCAGTATAACCAGTGTAAACCAGTATAACCCAGTATAACCATTATAACCAGTATAACCCAGTATAACCAGTATAACCACTATAACCCATATAAACCGGTGTAAACCAGTGTAAACCAGTATAAACCAGTTTAACCCAGTATAACGCAGTATAAACCAGTATAACCCAGTATAACCCATTATAACCAGTATAACCCAGTATAAACCAGTATAACCCAGTATAACCCAGTATAACCCAGTATAACCCAGTATAAACCAGTATAACCCAGTATAAACCAGTATAACCCAGTATAAACCACTATAACCCAGTATAAACCAGTATAACCCAGTATAACCCAGTATAACCAGTATAACCAGTATAAACCAGTATAAAACCCAGTATAACCCAGTATAACCAGTATAACCCAGTATAAACCCAGTATAACCAGTATAACCCAGTATAACCCAGTATAAACCAGTATAACCCAGTATAACCAGTATAACCCAGTATAAACCAGTATAACCCAGTAAACCCAGTATAAACCAGTATAACCCAGTATAACCCAGTATAAAATAACCCAGTATAACCCAGTATAACCCAGTATAAAACCAGTATAACCACTATAAACCCAGTATAACCCAGTATAACCAGTATAACCCAGTATAACCAGTATAACCCAGTATAAACCAGTATAACCCAGTATAACCCAGTATAAACCAGTATAACCCAGTATAACCCAGTATAACCCAGTATAAACCAGTATAACCCAGTATAAACCAGTATAACCACTATAACCCAGTATAACCCAGTATAACCCAGTATAACCACTATAACCCAGTAAACCCAGTATACCCAGTGTATAAACCAGTATAACCCAGTATAACCCAGTATAACCCAGTATAACCCAGTATAAACCAGTATAACCACTATAAACCCAGTATAACCAGTATAACCCAGTATAAACCAGTATAACCCAGTATAACCCAGTGTATAAACCAGTATAACCCAGTATAACCCAGTATAAACCAGTATAACCCAGTATAACCCAGTATAACCCAGTAAACCCAGTATAACCACTATAACCCAGTATAACCAGTATAACCCAGTGTATAAACCAGTATAACCCAGTATAACCCAGTATAACCCAGTATAACCCAGTATAACCACTATAACCCAGTAAACCCAGTATAAACCAGTATAACCCAGTATAACCCAGTGTATAAACCAGTATAACCCAGTATAACCCAGTATAACCCAGTATAAACAGTATAACCCAGTATAACCCAGTATAACCCAGTAAACCCAGTATAACCACTATAACCCAGTATAACCAGTATAACCCAGATAACCCAGTATAACCCAGTATAAACCAGTATAACCCAGTATAACCACTATAACCCAGTATAAACCAGTATAACCCAGTATAAACCAGTATAACCCAGTATAACCCAGTATAACCACTATAACCCAGTATAACCACTATAACCAGTATAACCAGTATAACCCAGTATAACCAGTATAACCCAGTAAACCCAGTATAACCACTATAACCCAGTATAACCAGTATAACCCAGTATAACCCAGTATAAACCAGTATAACCCAGTATAACCACTATAACCCAGTATAACCACTATAACCCAGTATAACCAGTATAACCCACTATAACCCAGTATAACCAGATAACCCAGTATAACCACTATAACCCAGTATAACCAGTAAACCCAGTATAAACCAGTATAACCCAGTATAACCCAGTATAACCCAGTATACCCACTATAACCCAGTATAACCCAGTATAACCCAGTATAACCCAGTATAACCAGTACACTGACCGCGGGCCCACGTCCACGTGCTGCAGCTCTCCGGCCACCAGGGCCACCAGGTAGGAGGGCACTGGGAGCTCCATGGAGAACTGGAAGACCCGTCCAGACTGGAGTAGGAGCTCCGAGACGCACTCATCAGAACCGTGATGCCTTCAGGGACCGGGGAAGAACCACAACTGTATCATACAAGAGAAGAAGAGTGTGGTGTGTGTGTGTGTGTGTGTGTGTTGTGTGTGGTGTGGTGTGTGTGTTGTGTGTGTGGTGTGTGTGTGTCTCACCCTCACTGATGCAGTGTACGTGCTCTTCACAGCTGGAGTGTCGAAGCAGGGGAAGAAGGATCTGTTGCAGACGGAGTGTCCCTGAGTGAAGACCAGAGGACGGGTCTGTCCCACAGGTGAGCTCCGAGTCCAGCCACCAGATCTGCACACACGTGAGCATCAGGTCCCACAATGCACTACACATCCCACAATGCACTGCAGATCCCACAATGTACTGCAGATCCTGCAGATCCCACAATGCACTGCTCCTCCTGGTTTATGGACTAAAGTAAAAATGTTTTCCTTACCTTAAACCAGAGACTAAAAACCCTTAACTGGAGACTGATATATCCTCGCCCTTACCACGGGCCCGTCTGTGGTGCTGTACCAGAGACTGATAAACCCTTAACTTAAAGACTAAATGCCTCGCTCCCTTACCGCAGGCCCGTCTGTGGTGCTGTACCGGACCGTGATCTGGATCAGTCGGCCCGGCTTCAGGGCGTTCGGCAGGCTGATGTTCAGAGAGGAGCCGTAGTCTGAGAATGGGTCGAGGCGGTAGGTGAGGGACGTGAGACCCGTCTGACCCGTGAGACCCGGGACCTTACAGTCCACAGTCTGGATCAGCAGGGAGGGGTGGCAGTCCAGAACCAGGCTCTGGATCCCCGGCTGCAGCGGGACCAGGTCCAGAACCAGCCAGCCGCTCAGCTCCTTCACCGCAAAGTTTGATCCTGAGGTCCAGGTGCAGGGTTTCAGTGAGAAGCAGCTGAAGTTAGAGGCCGAGGCCACGTCCACCAGGGGCGTCGCTGAGGGGGACCAGGAGCAGAACCTGAACCAGAACCTGAACCAGGACCAGAACCTGAGGAGGGACCAGAACCTCCTGCTGAGGGACCAGAACCAGGACCAGAACCTGAACCAGGACCAGAACCTGAGGAGGGACCAGAACCTCCTGCTGAGGAACCAGGACTCCTGCTGAGGGACCAGGACCAGAACCTGAGGAAGGACCAGAACCTCCTGCTGAGGGACCAGGACCTCCTGCTGAGGGACTAGGACCTGCTGAGGGACCATAACCTCCTGCTGAGGGACCAGGACCTCCTGCTGAGGGACCAGGACCAGAACCTGAGGAAGGACCAGAACCTCCTGCTGAGGGACCAGGACCTCCTGCTGAGGGACTAGGATCTGCTGAGGGACCAGAACCTCCTGCTGAGGGACCAGGACCTCCTGCTGTGGCTCTGGACCCTGAGACCGGAGGGGATTTCCGGCAGCAGCACAGAGAGGTGGGGGTCTGCTGGATGTCCGCCATCCTTCTGCTAAACCAGGACTAACTGCATCCAGAACCAGCTGTCTTCAGGGGTCTTAGTCTTTATGCTTCCCACAAATGGAACAAACCTCCAGAAACCCTGAGTCTTCTTCACCAGCGCTGAGCTCTTTGAAGTCGAGTCTGAAACACGACTCTTCTCAGCTGCCGACCCAGAAGCCTTTTCACTGGTCTCAGCTCCTTCTGGATTCACAATGTGGTTTTCAAACTATTCTGTATCTCCTTTATGAATGTGTTACTCCATGTGTTTCTGCTGTGTTCCTTTCTGTTGTCTTCTTGTTAAGTGTTAGTGAGGATGTGAAGCACTTTGAATTGCCTCTGTGTCCTGTTACCTTCAGGAAGACTGACCCGGTCTGACAGTGAAACCAGTTTGAGACCAGAGACTGCCTGAAGTCCTCTATGTAAATCAGGCCAGACCACATTCAGAAACCAGGTCTAACAAACCTGAGTGAAGCACCTGTAAGGACACTTAAATAAAGAAAGGAGACCCAGGAATAAAACCCGAACCAGGTCTCAAACCGGTCTGTATGTGAAGAACATTCAGCTGAAACCAGACCAAGTCCAGACCGGCTGTAAACAGATAGGAACCAGAACCACCAAAACCCCCATCAAGCAGATCAAACAGCAGTAAGGACACCTGTGATCCGGACCAGGTCTCAAACAGGACCCTGTGTTTAAAGGCAGATTTAAGAGTATTTAAAACTCAAATCAACAAAAACCTGAACCACATCCTGAATGTAACCCTCAGCTAACCAGACTGCATGAGAACCTGAACTGAAGACCTGTAGACCCTTTAGCCTCTCACAGGAACCACAACAAGCCAGTGAGTTGAATCTAAACCTGGTCTAAACCCATAAAGTAAGAGGCTTTAAAGGGACACTTAAGGCTGATTTGAGATAATTAAAAACTATATTCAACTAAACCTGAACTACATTAAGACCCCTGAACTTAACCCTCACGTATCCAGACTACATGTAGACCCTTAACCCTCATGTATCCAGACTATTTGTAGACCCTGAACCCTCATGTATCCAGACTACATGTAGACCATTAACCCTCATGTATCCAGACTGCTTGTAGACCCTTAACCCTCATGTATCCAGACTGCTTGTAGACCCTTAACCCTCATGTATCCAGACTACTTGTAGACCCTTAACCCTCATGTATCCAGACTACATGTAGACCATTAACCCTCATGTATCCAGACTACATGTAGACCCTTAACCCTCTCACAGGAACCATAACAAACCCTCAGTGTGTCTTTAGACTGGGTTTAAACCATCACAAACCAGTGAGTTTGAATGTAAACCCGGACAGGAAGAGGCTTTAAAGGGACACTTAAAGGCTGATTAAAAACTAACTCAAACACACCTCAAAGCCCTTTTAGCCCGGGTTAGCTGCTGTGATTAGCCTCTTTAGCTCTTGTTAACCGGTTTATAAACAGGCTAAATAACCAGCTAATTAGCATTAGCTCTGATTAGCTCCAGCAGACAGCGGAACTTCCTGAGAGCTGCGGCCGAATCCCTGCTCCGTTTCCCGGGCTCTTTCAGGGGATCGTCCCGGTGGTTAGCCGTTGGCTGTGAGGAGACAATGATCCAGAGAGAGGGGCGAGAGGAGGCTCTGCTCCCAGAACACAGGAAGTCTCAGCCGGGGAGAGTTAGAGCAGACAGGGGGGGGCGCTGCGGAGCTCACAGTATTATTTTTCTTAGATATTTAATTAAGAATGAACAAAAATGTTCCCAAATTAGGATAAAGTATATCTATTTGTCGTTTTATATTTGATTAAATCTACCTTTATTAGAAAACAAAATCATGTACAATCAACACCAAACAAATGAAAAACCAAAGATATATTTTAACGGGCCTATAATTCATCTTTATTCATGTGATTATTGCTATATTTTAAAGTTATAATAGATTTCTTAAAATCTTGTTTTTGCTCCTTTTCTCTCAGTTCATCTTGAACTGTGTTTCTGCTCCAGAGTTCACTGTGACGTCACCGAGGTATCAACCAATCAGCTGACAGCAGATCAGTTCAGAGGAGAAAAAAAACCATCTTGCAGGCTCCTGATTGGCTGCTAATGTTAGAGGGGGCGGGGCTTCAGAATAGTCAATTGTATGACCTTTCTCAAACCCTTTTTCCTCACGTTCTGTATATTAAGTACTTCAGAAACAAAGAGTTACATTTCACACACTGTTTAAATAGTTGTGATTAACCCTTTAAAGGACACCTATCATGCTATATTTAAATGATATTGTAGGGCCATACCTATACAAGGTATATTATACGTTGTTTTCAAAATACCAAACAGATGATGCATTTTAGCCATGCCTCATTTCGCTCCATGTGCTGTTTGCTGTCTACGGGTCTGATCTGTGAGCTGCAGCTGACCACGCTCAAATCTGGATCAGTTTTATCAGATCCGTTGCAGCCCCTTTTTTAGAGATTTGGGTATGGAGGAAAATAGAGAGGTGTTTTCTGACACTTGGTGAGTTCCCTGGAACACCGGGGACACATATTCATGTAGAAAAGACGTACACAAGTGCATTTTGCATGATAGGTCCCCTTTAAATGAAGTTTTGACCCACAGTTTGAATAACGTGAAGGAAAGATCAGACGGGACGCGGAGGACGTGAATCAGTTTTTATTTATCAGACGCTTTCTTCTTCAGACTCGAGACGGGTACAGCATCTGAAACGAGAAGACAGGAAGTCAGACCCCGCCACAATAAAACACCTCGGAGACATCAGAGCTGCAGGGACACGCTTTCAGATGGCTAACATTATGGGATGTTTCAGTGCTGATGATGTGAAGAGCAACACGTCACCATTTACTACATTCACTAACTAAATGTATCCTGCTTTGATTATGTCACTGAGTCTCTCTCTCTCTCTCCGTGCGTGTGTCTCCATGTGCGTCTGTCTGTGTCTCTCTGTGTGTCTGTGTGTGTCTCTCTGTGTGTGTCTGTGTGTGTCTCTCTGTGTGTGTGTGTGTCAGCAGTGGATCTGGATGTTCAGACGGTGCGTTCAGGGACTGCAGGAGAACTCACCACTCTGATCCTGTGCCCATGCCTTGGCTGGCAGGTTGCTCCTGAACTTCGCTCTCACCATCCCGCTGCTTCCGTGCGCACGAGTCACTTTGCCCCAGATCACACGCGTCTTATTGGGTTTACCTCCGGGGTCACCGTGTTCCTGAGGACACACACACATCAGGGGTTAACACACACTATCACACATCAGGAGTTAAACACACACTATCACACACTGTGTTCCTGAGGACACACACACATCAGGGGTTAACACACACTATCACACACACACATCAGGGGTTAAACACACACTCATCACACACACACACATCAGGGGTTAACACACACTATCACACACACACATCAGGGGTTAACACACACTATCACACACACATCAGGGGTTAACACACACTATCACACACACATCAGGGTTAACACACACTATCACACACACCAGGGGTTAACACACACACTGTTCCTGAGGACACACAACCCAGGGTACGTTAACACACTATCATTCACACTAAACAAGGACACACACACACACATTAAGACAACATGACACACACTCCAACACACTAAACAAGGACACACACATTAAGACAACATGACACACACTCCAACACACTAAACAAGGACACACACATTAAGACAACATGACACACACTCCAACACACTAAACAAGGCACACCCTTCAGTGCCCTAATTGTTAGATCATGAGATGAGAATGTGTTTTAAATCAGCCCATGCTTTTATTGTGAAGGTCTCTAGTTGGCGGTTCCTGTTTTGCACACCTCTCCTCTCTCAGGTGTATTTTGAGTGACAGTCTGGGGGTCTCAGGTTGAAAACTGGAGATCATGCCCCACCCCCCCCCCGGCCTCTCGCTGCGTGCTGATTGGTTCTGTTGGATGACATAATCACTGGGCGCCTGCAGGATCTCTGTACAGACTCGCTGTGATGTCCATCCTGTTTGTGATGTCACTTCCTGTCTCAGCAGCTGCTGGGACCATCATGCAGCACTAGAGCATGCTGGGAGCTGAGGCCGGCAGAGGGGATTGTGGGAAATCAGACCTTTTACTTATCATCACCGACCCCGTCTGATCGTCATTGCTCTGTTGCATTGTGGGAAACGTAGGCATGGGCTCCCTCGGGTATATTACTGTATTAGTATTGCTCTGTTGCATTGTGGGAAACGTAGGCATGGTTCCCTCAGGTATATTACTGTATTAGTATTGCTCTGTTGCATTGTGGGAAACGTAGGCATGGGTTCCCTCAGGTATATTACTGTATTAGTCTTGCTCTGTTGCATTGTGGGAAACGTAGGCATGGGTTCCCTCAGGTATATTACTGTATTAGTATTGCTCTGTTGCATTGTGGGAAACGTAGGCATGGGGAGTTACAGACCACATCTGTTGCTCCACAGTTTTGTGTACTTTCAAATGTTCCTCTTCAATACCGTAATTTTTGGACTATAAGCTGCGACTTTTTTCCATTTTTCGACCCTGCGTTTATATAACGTGCGGCTAATCTATGGATTTTTACAGCTCCGACGACTTGCTCTGAAAACACGGAGGAGCAAAACAACGAGTGAAACAAAGCGTATATTAAAGCCCGGGAAATACCCGTTTTGACGCTGTTTCAGGAGCGCCTCTAACATTGTTTTGAAGGCCTGTTGCTAGCGGGGGATGCTAGCGGGGGATGCTAGCGGGGGATCCTCGGGCTAGCCCTGTAGACACCGGGCCGAGAGAGCGCAAGGGACCGGGACAGGAGCTCTGCGGGATAACGACCAGGTTTGACTGACCCTGCCAGTCCTATCTTATAACACAAAGAAGACGTAACCTCTCCTCAGTTTGAAAGTTGAAAAGTTTGTGTGTCTGAAACGCTATGTGATACAGTACAGTTTACACAGCACATGTTCTGTAGCTACTATTGCACTAAATGGTAACACTTGAATACGTTATGCAACTTGTTTGTTGAAATGTTAATAAATGGGAGCTTCCTCAAACAGCCATCTCTTTCCCGACAATCCCCTCTGTGCACGAACCCTTAGATATGGTAATTAAACATTAAAACACCTGTGGCTTATAGTCCAGTGCGGCTTATATATGTACACATCATTCAATTTAGCTGCTGCGGCTTATATTCAGGTGCGCTTTATAGTGCGAAAATTACGGTAATACATTTATTTGGGGGGCGCCTTTCGTAACACCCAAGGACACCTTGCATAGAGGCGTAGCGACATAGGGGCGTAGCGACATAGGGGCGTAGCGACATAGGGGCACAGGGACATAGGGGCACAGGGACATAGGGGCACAGGGACTATAGAGGGAACCAGTCAAACAGTGGATTTAGTGAGATATCAGCCGGGGTAAGCGCTTTAAAGCACCTCAAAGCTCACGATGAGAGAGAGGGTCTTCAGGCTCACGTGCTTTAGATGTAGTTTCAGAGGGAGTCAGAGGGGCTGGAACGAGGACGTGGGGATAACTTGAAGCTAAGAAGACGCTCAGAATCAACCAGAAGCTTTCTATTCAAGATCTGAGTTTCAACGACTCACGAGTCTGAAGTCATGTGACGGCCTGCTCAGGTGTGTGTGTGTCTGTGTGTGTGTGTGTGTGTCTGTGTGTGTGTGTGGTGTGTGTGTGTGTGTGTGTGTGTGAGCGCTCACTTCTTGGCCTTGTAGACGTAGGCGCAGCGCTTCCCGAGGTAGAAGTCGACCTCTGTGCGGGTGTAGCAGCCCTCCACCTTCAGCAGGGCCGTGTGCTCGCGCTGGTTCCTCAGACCGCGCTTGTAGCCGGTGAAGATGGCCTTACTCCATAGTCTGAAACACAAACAATACATTAAATATTGTTGACACTGAATGTCCTCTTCCAACATGAGAGTAGCATGCTAACAAAGGTCTCCCAACTGCAGCTGTGAACATGACAGCATGTGTGATGACCTAGAGGAGCATCAGGACTGAGGCATGTGATGCTATGTGATGCTATGTGATGCTATGTGATGCTATGTGATGCTATGTGATGCTATGTGATGCTGGAGACGGCCTTACTCCAGTCTGAGTTTAGAGAGAACTATATCACATACTCCTCAGATTAGTGTTGGCTGTTAACGCCTCTGTCTGCAGTACACACTCATATCTCATACTGAACGTAGAGGGTCTCACCTTCCAGGCATCGTCAGTCTTCTCCAGGTGAATCCACCTGAAACAGATCAGTGATCAGTTACAGAGCGTTATCATCGTACAGCAGCAGGAACACTCACAGGTCCCTAAAGATCCCTCATGATCATAACCATTGATCCCTCCTATGATAACCAGCTGCACGTTAAAGACAGTGAACTCGTCCTGATGTCCAACTGGACCAGTTCACACTAGATATAGATGCTGTGGGATGAGCAGATTTATAAACAACGGCATTTCAGACAAGAAACAACATTTTAAATGAACCCATTACGCCTTTATATCCACGTGACTGATCATCCATCACAACTCGTCCCAGCACATCATCAGGAAGAGAAACTACTGATATATAAGTCCCACCTCAGATTTACCATTAAAACGTGACTAGTCTGGCTTTAGAGGAGTCTGGTCGCACTTCATGTGCACACACATCTGCTGAACACTGTCCAACACACCTGAGCTCACACCGTGAATATAAACATTATAAACATGTTAGTCTGCAGCCCACATGAGACACTGAAGCTAACATGCTAACAGCAGGTTGGGCTCTCAGCTCTTTCCTGTATGTTTTTAGACCCGATTAAGCACTTTGAAACACATGTTGCTGTTCCTCCTACAGACACACACTGAAGCTAACATGCTAACAGCTAACATCAGTAACCGAGTTTAGCATCAAATGTCCGCATTGTTCTCAGTCAAAGTTATAACATGATGTCCTGAACTGGATCAACAAATACATTATACTTTTAACAATCCATAATTAATATGTTTTATTTGACATCTACATAGCTGAATGAATGCTAAGTATGACCCACATGCTAAACAGGCTAACGCTAGCTCCTCTCGCTGAAACACCACGTTTATCTCTATGAGTTCCACAATAAACACCGACACTTCTCCCTGAGTCTCCCCGGGAATCAGGCTCCCTCCCCGGCTGCAGCTCCTCAGACACCTCGCTGTCTCTCCGGAGCCTCTCTGCTCTGTTAGTTCCTCTCTCTCAATCCGGGCTGAATCTCCTCCATCGCGGCTCTAAATCCGGATAAACTCCCCGGCTGTCCAGAGGACTGTCCCCGGTAGTTACTGATGGCTATCGGACTGAATGGCTGCGGATTTCACGAGTTTTCGACACTTTTCTCGGACATGTTGGATCTTACCGTAACTGTGAGGGGGAAGATGGCGGAAAAGAAAGCGAGCAGGGAATGCTGGGAAAATAAAGTAAACAGAGGTGACCGAGAATCTGCCTGAACAGAAAGAAGCGCTTAAATTCAGCCTCATGAGTTTAATAAAGGCCCCTTATTTTAATTTTATTAGACTAATATAGTCACCCAGGACCGGCCCTAAATGTGGTACTTACAGCGCACATCGTACAGGGCAAATGCAAAATGTTGCCGGTTATACTAATAACCTCCATAGTACATAATGCATGTTTTCTGCTATCTTTGATGAATGATAAAAAGACAATGTTACCATTAGTTCTTAATGAAATTGATACGGTTTGACTTTGTATTAGTAAGCCTGCTACTAACAATACATTGAAGTACTTTTACTGTGTATTTATTGAGAAATCCTCTGTCAAAGTCCCCTCCTGAGAACAACATCAAGCCACTAAGTTTGATGAGGGAATTCTTTCTGTTGCCATTAGTTCTTCGTGAGATCGATCCTGTTGGACTCAGTACTACTGAAACTACCCCCACAAGTACTATGAAGTACTTACTGTGTACTTTTCCAGTAATCCTCTGTCAATGTCCCCTCCCGAGTACAAGAATGCATGTTTTTCTTTAATAAGCGTTAAAAACATTTCTTCCTGAGACTGATATTATTGGAGTACTTTAAGAGGATGGTAGACATGATATCAGCAATACTTCCAGTCAGTACTCCGGCAGCAGCATTTTCACACCTTGGAAAGCCTTTAGAGTCTGGCCTGGATAGCTGGTCTATCCTTCAGCAAAGTGACACACCTGTCACATGGTTGCCCTCTTATGAAGCTGCTGTCTTTTAATATATAATTACATGTCATTTGTTAGACGCTTTTCCAAAGCGACTTCAGTACGGACAATCCCCCAGGAGCACTTTGGGGTGAAGTGTCTCAGGGACATGCTGACTGCAGTGGGACTCGAACTTGCTATCCCCTGATTCAAAGTCCAGCACTCTATCCACTGAGCCACAGCCGTCACTTTTAATATATGATTATTTCTCAGCCGCTAGTTCGTTCCTCTCAGATTCTTCAGTCTCATCAGCCTCATCCTTCCATCAGTCCCAGTCAACGCCTCAGCACACTTCAGTGTCTGACTCCATATTGTCCTGATGCTGTAAGGGTGATGCCCCATGATCACAAAATGAGTGCCAAGGACCTCATATTATGTCTGTCATTAATGTTACATCACCCATTATAACAGTTCTCTTTCCTTTGTTCTCTTCTCTTAACTGAGTAGTCCTGTCTTTAAGTATAACCCAATGTAAAGTCCTTTCCCTGAACCATTTGAAGGCTTCATAGCAGGCATGTTTACTGGATGAGTTTGGAGAAATGACACAATCAATGGCTCAGAACTGTACTTTATAAACTATGAATCTTGTGCTTGAAGAAATACACACTGGCTAAGCGGCCAGTTATATATATATATTATATATATATATATATATATATATATATATATATATATATATATATATATATATATGCCTTTTTTGCAATATTTATTAAAATATCAGTTTACGTTCTATTTCAACTATTTTAGGCAAGAAACCTTTATTGACCAAACATTTTAAAAATAATTTACTATAATTTAGAAAGGTTTTTGTGACAAATAATTTCCAAATGAACCTTTTTCTCATTTTATATTTAAATTTGAAATGTTTACACACAACATTATTAATTTATACATTTGTATCGTTCAGTTTTTTAATTATGAATCCATTTATTTGATTGTATTTCCTTGAGGCTGGGGAAGATATCCAGCATGTAGTTTAACATGAAAATGTTCTAATACAAGTAAGTATATTAGTATAACATGGAAAAGGAATACAATAAGTTTAGTAGGAGGATGTGGATTTCTTTCAGCTATCCAGGCTGCTGAACGGTGATCATTATAAACAAGGGGAATTTAGCAATCACAACGAAAACGGCCAAGACTCACTTTGAGCCCAGAAAGCGAATGTTATTAAGGGCTGTACTGTAAATATAAGCTTGTGTCTAAAATGGACAACATTGTTAGGAGATGTCAACGATACAGCGATTCTGCTCTGCGGTCACTCTGCCAACTACGAGTACTATGAAGTACTTACTGTGTACTTTTCCAGTCATCCTCTGTCAATGTGCCCTCCTGAGAATAAGAATGCATGTTGTTCTGCTATTTTGAATAAGCGTTAAAAAAACGGCAGCAGCATTTACACCTTGGAAAGTCTTCAGCAGGATACTGGAGTGATTCAAAGTGTATTTCATCAAACGAGTGCTTTTGTTTTGAAATCACTTCCGTGAGTTTCGCCCCGCCCCTCGCTCCAAGGACCATCAGATAAGATAAGACACAAGATGAGATAAGATCCTCCCATGAGTCCCTCCCTTTCCGGTGGGACTCATGGGAGGATCTTATCTCATCTTGTCTCATCTCGGTCCTGTACCTACCTGTGGCGGAGGGGGGGCAGGGCCTCGTCACTGGGTGCCAGCATCGGTCCTGTACCTGCCTGTGGCGGAGGGGGGGCAGGGCCTCGTCACTGGGTGCCAGCATCGGTCCTGTACCTACCTGTGGCGGAGGGGGGCAGGGCCTCGTCACTGGGTGCCAGCATCGGTCCTGTACCTGCCTGTGGCGGAGGGGGGGCAGGGCCTCGTCACTGGGTGCCAGCATCGGTCCTGTACCTGCCTGTGGCGGAGGGGGGGCAGGGCCTCGTCACTGGGTGCCAGCATCGGTCCTGTACCTGCCTGTGGCGGAGGGGGGGCAGGGCCTCGTCACTGGGTGCCAGCATCGGTCCTGTACCTGTCTGTGGCGGAGGGGGGGCAGGGCCTCGTCACTGGGTGCCAGCATCGGTCCTGTACCTGTCTGTGGCGGAGGGGGGGCAGGGCCTCGTCACTGGGTGCCAGCATCGGTCCTGTACCTACCTGTGGCGGAGGGGGGGCAGGGCCTCGTGGACATTACTGCGAGGACTGCTGCTTTTAGACTGCAGGCAGCTCAGAGGCTGCTGTATGGTGCCTCTCCCTGCTGGCTGGCTATGGCCCGGCTGTTGCTCTGGAGGGCAGGGGGCTTTGGTTTGGATAAACACCTGTTTCTGCTGAAGGCCCCTGCGTACAAGATAACTGGACTTGCACCTTTTTACTGCTCAGTCATCAATGCCTGGAAGATTCTGAGTTTCACCAGACCACCCGACCCCCAGCCTGGGATGTGGCTGTTTGAGGAGCCACTGTTTGACACTGGTTTTCTTTCTGGAACCCTTTTCTCTTGGCCCTAAAGAACGCGTTCATTGAAGCAGGAGTGGTAAAACTTGGCCATTTGACGGGGGTCTCCACAGAAACACCGGCTGAGGTGACGGGCATTCGATCAACCAGAGTTCTGGAGAACTTGGTAGATGAGGTGTGGCAGTCGCTGTCGCCATCCCACCAGACTTTTGCTCTGGATGCAGATCTGGCTGACCAGTGGAGAAAGGGACTTGAGTATGTCTTTCCTGCCTTGAGTGAGGGTCCTGCGGTGGGGGAATGGAGAGAGGAGGATGGTCTCCTGCTATCTCTGGGGACTCTAACACCTGGAACGTTCAGCTCCTGCAATGGGAAGCAGCTATATCGTAGCTGCGTAAAGGTGCTAACCCTCAGTTCTCTTCCAGGCGTCAGAGAGTCGAGGTGGACGGATGTGTTTGGTTTGGGCTCTTCCCCTCAGGGCAGCTGGAGGGTCCTGTAGAAAGCTCCGGGTGAGAAACGGATGGCTGACATCCAATGGAGAATCATACATGGAGCCACTAACAAATACAGAGCTCATTTTGACCCGGGCACAAGGGGGCGCTGTCCGTTCTGTTTCATAGCAGAAACACTGGAGCATTTAGTGGTGTCCTGTCCCAGATTAGCTGGTCTTAAAAGAATGTTACAGGAGTGGGTGAAAGGTTCGGGGAGGTTTTCTCCAAATATTGGTGAGTATTTTTTCCAGAGTAATTACTATTTTGCTCTGAAATAGTGATATTTAATCATTTTGGAGTGTATTTATTACTCATAGCTTCTAGAGTGCGATCAAAAATGCAGAGTCAAAGTTAAACCACGACCACTCATGTTCCTTAAGTTTAACTTCTGCCGCCATTACAAGTCTCTGCACAGATGCACACTCGAAAGCAGACGGAAGAAGAGCAGAAGAAATTCATGCCAGGTAAGCTTATTTTACTGGTTAAATTAATGTTAGAAAAGGTAAAGATATTGAGAAACAACACAGCTAGCTACAATTAAAAAAGAGGCTTACTGCACAATTCGTTTAGTCAGATGCTAGCATTAGCTTTTAGCTGATTAACATTACAGTGTACAGCACTTTCAGCGGTTTATGGACAATATTAATCCCACGTGTAATGGTAGATAATAATTGCATATCATTACTGTTTAGCTAAATGTGTGCAAGGCAAAACAATTGAGAAACAATACAGCTTGCTACCATTTTAAAGTAAGCTCACTTTAAAATTGCTTTGTCAGATGCTAGCTTTAGCTTTTAGCTGTGAACATTACAGTATACAGCACTGTTAGCAGTTTAAGGACAGTATTAATGCATAGTGGATCAATGAAATAACTGTATTTAATCATTAACTGAGCAGTGTTGGCTACCATCACTTTCCATCGGATTGTACAGAGAGCAGGTGCACTAAAGCTTTAGCTGCTAACACTAGGTTGCAGCACCACGTGTGTTTTACTCTGATAAGAGCTGAAATGTGTTTCGCGGTAATTTTTTAGCTAGGCTAGGTCATAGCACTGTGTGTGTAGGCAGACACCTTTTAGCAATCTAGTTTCTTTTAAGTTGTTTGACCTATTGAATTGAATCCTTAATTCAATTTGTTTGCATACTATTCAACTATTAATGTTGGTGGTTACAGTGGAAATGTGAATTGTATTGTTTTTTACTGTATAGCTTGCAATTGTTTAAACGTTTAACTTGCTGTGCAATGATTGTAATAATGCTATTCAAATTAACTATTTGTTCTTGTCATCAAGGATGCAAACTGTAAGGGTGAAGTACAAGGATCATCAGAAGTACATTTGCTATGAGGGTCAACTGACCTTCAAATCCTTTTTGGATTGTGGTGAGTGAAAATTAAACGTATTTCACACTAACCTATTGAACATACTTGGGATGTCAGTTTATGCGTGGCACACTTGATTTGTGGTTACAGGCCGTAAAAGGTAGAATTAATGGGGCACACACACAATAGGGATGGGTACCGAGCCCCGGTATTAAACGGGCCCCGGGACTGAATTATTAAAGACCGTGGTACCGTTAAGCTTCAACGTTATCGGTACCGGAGACATGTACAAAATATATGTCTTATGTATTATTGCTACACAAACATTATATTGCAGTTAACTCTGTTTCTAATACGCAAAAAGACTGCAAAATGCGTTTATGATTATTTTTAGTATTTTCGATCTTTCCAATCCAGACGAGAGATCTCTCTCCCTGTGTGCGAGGGGGCAGGTTACACACACACAGCTGCTACATGCAGCACACACACACACACACACACACACACACACACACACACACACACACACACACACACACACACACACACACACACACACACACACACACACACACACACACACACACACACGCAGCTGCTACATGCAGCAACACACACACGCGGAGGAGATGGCGGAGAGAACGCGCTCCGAGGTGTAGTTAAACTTTACCCGTCTCGATGTGGACAATGCTCGTTACCTAAAGTGCAATAAGAGTTTAGCATGTGAGGGCGGTAACACGAGCAATTTGTGTAAACATTTATCAAAAGTGCACCACATTCAGACGGAGGAATGCACCGGGTTCGACTGTCTTTCTAGTAGCGCTGTAGCCCATCCACGAGTAACGTTTCCACGTCAGGTGTTATGTATGCTAGCAGCAACTCAATTATACAAACATGGGTTAATAATGAGAGGTAACCGGGTTATTTAGTTTGTTAAAGTTTCAGCTATTCTGTTTACAATTCTGTCATCTGTCATTTAATACGATTTGTTCAAACATTGTTGTTTCTTTTGATGTGAAATATTTTATTTTATTTAAATAAAAAGCAATGTTAGTTTTGTTCACAATTTGTTGAGTTAGTTTACCTTGTTTTTTTCTTCAAAAGAACTGATAAAAGTACCATTAAAAGACCGGATCGATAAAAGTAGTAGTACCGTTAAAACCTTTACGATACACACGCTCTGTTACAATAAAACACTTTCAATACAAATCCTATGACTCTTTTGGCTCTAAGTGAACGGGTCAATCTGACCCTAAGTGAACGGGTCAATCTGACTCTAAGTGAACGGGTCAATCTGACTCTAAGTGAACGGGTCAATCTGACCTAAGTGAACGGGTCAATCTGACCTAAGTGAACGGGTCAATCTGACCCTAAGTGAACGGGTCAATCTGACCTAAGTGAACGGGTCAATCTGACCCTAAGTGAACGGGTCAATCTGACTCTAAGTGAACGGGTCAATCTGACTCTAAGTGAACGGGTCAATCTGACTCTAAGTGAACGGGTCAATCTGACCCTGAACAGAAGAGGCGTCTCTCTCAACATCAACCGATTGGAAACATTTTTGAAAATGTAAAAAATTCTTTATGTTATGCAAAACTAAGTATTTTATATCAAGGTTTTTCCAATGAAAAAATACATTTGAAAAATGTGTTTGAATGTAAATATTTTGTAAAAACAAGTGACTTATTCTAATGGAACCATGATCTGTGAGAGGTGAATAACACAATTGCACTAATATTGATTTCATTGATAGTAATAAAAGGTACAAACCATGTACAAACAAAAAATCTGGATTTTGGGTTTCTGACCATTTTTGAATAATTAAAATGCACTGAGTCAAATGTACCCAGAAATATTATTGCTGTTACAGAAAAACAACAGGAGGTTAAAAGAAAGTAATTGGTTCTCTATTTTTAGGGACCTCAACATTTCTATGCATCATTATTCATTGCATAAATAATAATAATGATATTGCTGTATTACTCAGTTTTGGGGTAAACATTTTGAAGTAAAGATGGCTTGATTTCAGTTTTCTGGTTTTTCTTTACAAATATACAAAATACTGTATTTCATCACAACTCTTATTTTGTCTTCACAGTTGCCAAGACATGTGACATTCCCACCTTGGACTTAAAAGTCTTTGATGTAACAAAGACTGAAGTTGACGAGGAGGTGTTTGAGTTTCTAACACAGAAACAAGACCTTGGTGTCCTTGTTTGCCTCAAGATCCAAATGGTGAGTTTCTTTCCATCTTTATCCCTAACACTCAAATGTATCTGCTGATTTGTTGTTTCTCATTATTACAATCATTTTATCATCATTTATTTTCCCTTAACTTAAATCAGTAGTGGGGCTTATCTTATGTGAATATTTTGCATTCCATGTATAATTAACAACAATCTTTGAGTAATAATAGACATTTCCACTTAAATTGTGTTATGGTTATTGTTATGGTTATTGTCATGGTTATTGTCATGGTTATTGTCATGGTTATTGTTATGGTTATTGTTATGGTTATTGTCATGGTTATTGTCATGGTTATTGTCATGGTTATTGTCATGGTTATTGTTATGGTTATTGTTATGGTTATTGTCATGGTTTGTCATGTCATGGTTATTGTTATGGTTATTGTCATGGTTTATTGTCATGGTTATTGTCATGGTTATTGTCATGGTTATTGTCATGGTTATTGTTATGGTTTTGTCATGGTTATTGTCATGGTTATTGTCATGGTTATTGTTATGGTTTTGTCATGGTTATTGTCATGGTTATTGTTATGGTTATTGTCAATCACAAGCGCCTCCGTTACAAGCTACAGCGATGTGGACTCTGATGACACCTCGTGCTGCAGCGTAGTCCTGCTTCTGCAAGAGAGAGAGGAGAGTCCTTTAGCCAAAGTCAGCTCTGCAGGTTTCATTACAGCCTTTGTCTGAACGTTTTAACAAACTTGAAAATGTAGTGATAAATGACAGATGAATGAAAGTTAAGAAATAATGATTATAGTGTGTTTTTTTACACTTGATATTTTATGACTGTTTTAAAACGTTTCAGTTCTTTTTATTATTACTTCCACTCAGATGAAGACATTCTGAAGAACAAACGTGGTGAGAGAGGATCATGAATGAGTATGCTCGGACTAAAAGTCTAACAGATTCCAGGAGACGCGATATGGTCAAGATATTGGACAAATGACAAGTGATCATGGGTATGTTTTCACCTACACACCAAGGACACTTGTATTGACTTGATATGGTGAAGTACAACACCCTTCTTTTACAGAAGTAGTGTGTTTGTCTCACGCTGTGTCTGTCTGTAGGACAAGTCCTTCAAGGCGTGTTAAAGAGAATACGCAAAGGGCATCACTTCCTTGTACCTGGCCGATCCTAGGAGCAAGTTGGCTTTGTAAGTACATTAGAAACTAGGTGTCACACAATTCTCTGGGACTTTTGCTTTCCGTCCTCAAAATGTAATGTGGAAATGATTACACTGTTGGGTGATGTTTCCAGTTCAGCTAAATAGTAATGGAGGTTATTCCTATCTTTATTCAGAGCGTGGTCTTTCAATTTGAGAGCATCATTTCATGTTCACACTTTGTATTTCTTTCCCTCAAACCCGGTCCTCACTCCAAAGAGTGCCTGCTTGCACTTAGATTTGCTCTGCTCCTGCTCAACACTTGCACTGAAATCAATAAATGATACTCTCAAATTGAAAGACCACGCTCTTGAATAAAGATAGGGAATAACCTCCAGAAAAGAGCTATCAACGTTTCTGTATGCCCACCATATTTGTCATCTCTCCTAAGCTTTCCTTAAATGTTATTAATGCCCAGTTCAGTGTGTAGTTTTAAGGAGATAAAAACTATATTTACCTGCTCATCAACTGAATTACACCCTTTTACTTTAGGAGCATTATTACAATGCAGAAGATGGTAGTGGGTACCTGGAGACTGACATGTGTTTCAAAGAAGACCCTGCGTCAGTCACTAACAGGTCTGTGATCTGTATTGTAGGTGGATAGTAAATCTAATTTATAACACATGATTGGAGAATAATTTAATGTATACTCTTGTTTTCTAAATCTTGTACTCTTTTGTAGTTTGTATTTATTCTGAATCAAATGAATCTACTTTCATCTGATGACATACTTAAAACAAAATGTCATATGTATGTAAAGAGCAGTCAAACACAGTATTCAGTAACATCCCACCTCTGTAACAGGTGGTCCAAAAGCTGATGGAGGCCCTTTCACAGAGGCAAACTGTCTAACCACTGAAAGCCTTCGCACTGATGAAGCACTGATGAAGCACTCAGCTGATGAAGCACTGATGAAGCACTCAGCTGATGAAGCACTGATGAAGCACTCAGCTGATGAAGCACTGATGAAGCACTGATGAAGCACTGATGAAGCACTGATGAAGCACTGATGAAGCACTCAGAAGATGAAGCACTTGTCAAGGAGAAGATGAAGCAGACCTTCACCAAAGATGCTTCATGGACCCAGTCAAGTCTTCTGAAATATTCACTGCGTTTCCAAGATCCCTAGACATACCAGGAATGGATCTTTGACTGCCTTATTACTGTTCTACAAAGCCTGGTTAGGTGTGCATCTTTCATGACCCTTATGTCTACTGTTCTGTCTTATTCCATCTCGTCTGCAGATTGAACAGGACTTTAATCTTTGGTGATGTCACCTCTGCAAAGTTCCTGGAAAGGTGGCCAGCTGTAGACAAGAAGAAAGTCCTTGACCAAAGCCGTGGCCTCACACAGACAGGCGACCTTCAAGACCTGGTTCAAATGCTGATCCACAAAGAAGTGGAAAATGGTACAATGGAATAAAATATTTGTTCCATTGAACGGATAATTCGTTTTAAAGCCAAACTGAATGACTGTTTACACATTTGTACTTGTTTTTTCAGGATGGGACACGATATGTCATCCCTTATGGTCCTTGTGCACCTTCTGCCACCGTCACCTCAGGGCCGCAAAGACCAGGAGAGCTCTCAGCCAGACAAGCCAGTGAGCATCTTGTGAAGTTTCTCAAGGTGAGGTAACAGTTCAATGAAATTAAAAGAAAGTTTACTGTTAAGTCCACATTCATAATCCTGAGAATCTTTTAAAGTTCATAAATCAAAGTAAGATAAGTATTTGTAATTTTAAATGCATCTTCTTAAACAGTTTGTGAATCGTTTATTATTTGAATAAGGCTAACTAAGTTCTTCTGTCACAGACTGGACCAGCATTCAGGGGATCTGGACAGCATTCAGGGCATCTGGACAGCATTCAGGGCATCTGGACAGCATTCAGGGGCATCTGGACAGCATTCAGGGGCATCTGGACAGCATTCAGGGGCATCTGGACAGCATTCAGGGGCATCTGGACAGCATTCAGGGGCATCTGGACAGCATTCAGGGGCATCTGGACAGCATTCAGGGCATCTGGACAGCATTCAGGGCATCTGGACAGCATTCAGGGGCATCTGACAGCATTCAGGGGCATCTGGACAGCATTCAGGGGCATCTGGACAGCATCACGGAAAGCCGTCAACCCTATCTGCTTGCTGTGGGGACCCAGAGGAGTGTGATGCACGCATACCAGGCAAAGTCACCAGACTGTCTTGCCTGTATTGATGAGCTTTCCAAAGCTTCGTCTTTGGCACCTCCTACAACCAGGATCTGGTGAATGTGTACAACTTCTTGCAAACCACGATTTATGAAATCGATGTGGAAAACACTCAGGTGAATCCTAGGGTTGCAGAGTTGAGGCTCGGATGCTGAATTGAGTTGATACTGAGATGTTGTGTTTTATTTGCAAAAGCTCCCAGAAGTTCAAATTCTGATTCCCTGATGAAACACTTGAAGCTAATCCACGGACATGTTCAGGTAAAACACTTAAATGCGGTCAGGCTGGTTGTTCTCAAGTTTATGGCACTTTTTCGGGTTTAGAAAGCATCTCAATGAAACACACACACCTTGTTCTGACCTGGTGACGGCCCTCTACAGCTGCCACTACCCCTTCTGACGCAGTCCTTCTTGATGAGAGTCTCGTAGACAGCTGGCAGGTGAAACCATTCATTCTTTGGTCATTTCCATGGAAGAGATTGTTGATATCCATAATCAAGCAAACGAGTCTGTAAAAAGTGTCTCTCTTTACAGGAGCCTCACAAACGTGACATTGAGTGTAAAATCGATCAGTGTTTTGAACAAATGGAAAATCCTTTTGGTGTAAGAGAAAGTAAGAGAAGGCAATATTGTACAGAGAAGTGGGAAGGGTAGACCCAGTGGAATATGTTCCTGCGCATCGGACTACTGGAGGTTATCAACAGGTGTTACTGATACATTTGTTTACATCACATTTTGAAAACATTACAGTTCCTTTACACCTGATAGAAAGGAGACGCTGCAGACTTTACAAACACCCTGATAGAAAGGAACGCTGCAGACTTTACAAACACCCTGATAGAAAGGACGCTGCAGACTTTACAAACACCCTGATAGAAAGGAGACGCTGCAGACTTTACAAACACCCTGATAGAAAGGAACGCTGCAGACTTTACAAACACCCTGATAGAAAGAGACGCTGCAGACTTTACAAACACCCTGATAGAAAGGAGACGCTGCAGACTTTACAAACACCCTGATAGAAAGGAGACGCTGCAGACTTTACAAACACCCTGATAGAAAGGAGACGCTGCAGACTTACAAACACCCTGATAGAAAGGAGA
Source organism: Trematomus loennbergii (assembly GCA_012861695.1). Lineage (NCBI taxonomy): Eukaryota > Metazoa > Chordata > Actinopteri > Perciformes > Nototheniidae > Trematomus > Trematomus loennbergii. Next base: position 26,066 of record JAAOOA010001984.1, read on the forward strand.
CGCTGCAGACTTTACAACACCCTGATAGAAAGGAGACGCTGCAGACTTACAAACACCCTGATAGAAAGGAGACGCTGCAGACTTTACAAACACCCTGATAGAAAGGAGACGCTGCAGACTTTACAAACACCCTGATAGAAAGGAGACGCTGCAGACTTTACAAACACCCTGATAGAAAGGAGACGCTGCAGACTTTACAACACCCTGATAGAAAGGAGACGCTGCAGACTTTACAACACCTGATAGAAAGGAGACGCTGCAGACTGAAACCACTTCAAAAGAAAATGTCCTTCATGATTTTTGTGATGGAGATTTTTTTAAGAGTCATGCTTTTTTCAAAACAGAAACATTTCAGATTCAGCTTTTCTATGACGATTTGAACTGCAAATCCCCAGGATCAAAACGGGAATACACAAATTGGGAGCAATCTATTTTACATTGCGAAATTTCTACAAAATCAACTCAATTCTCCTTAATATTCATTTGGTCGCTTTGTTTCAACACTACACACTTATGGCTTTTCTAACATCCTTGATCCACTTGTGCAGATATTCAAATACTTGAGAGGGTGGATGATGGTTCACCTTTGACCAGCCAGGAACTATTGTCCAGGTGACAGGTTGGTCTCCACTGGTTGGGTGAATCATTCAATGCCAGATATTGTTGCCGCTTTTGTCTCGCTGAGAAGAGGACAGATTCACCTGAGACGAGGACTTTCAGATTCACCTGAGAAAGAGGACAGATTCACCTGAGACAGAGGACTTTCAGATTCACCTGAGAAAGAGGACAGATTCACCTGAGACAGAGGACTTTCAGATTCACCTGAGACAGAGGACTTTCAGATTCACCTGAGAGAGTCGCTATGCTGTGATGTGAACTGAAACACTTCATGAAGACATTGCAGACAAATGGAGACAATCCAACTCTCCCATGTGATGGTGTTAACGTCCTTGCAGTACTTCAGTGTATGTACACATCTCTCTGTTGATATCATGCATCTTGGAGGGAGTGGCACATGAAATGAAACTGCTAATACTTCACTTGATAGACTGGCACCACATCAAAGGAAGTTGAGAGAAGAATTAAGAGCTTTAACTTTGGTTACATGGAGCAACACAACACACCTCCTGCAGTGAAGAGGGTCCATGACTTGGGGTTAAATGACTTGGCTCAAATGACTTGGGTTAAATGACTTGGGCTCAAATGACTTGGGGTTAAAGACTTGGGTCAAATGACTTGGGGTCAAATGACTTGGGTAAATGACTTGGGGTCAAATGACTTGGGGTCAAATGACTTGGGGTCAAATGACTTGGGTCAAATGACTTGGGCTCAAATGACTTGGGTCAAATGACTTGGGGTTAAATGACTTGGGTCAAATGACTTGTGCTCAATGACTTGGGCTCAAATGACTTGGGGTTAAATGACTTGGGTCAAATGACTTGGGGTCAAATGACTTGGGGTCAAATGACTTGGGGTCAAATGACTTGGGCTCAAATGACTTGGGGTCAAATGACTTGGCTCAAATGACTTGGGGTCAAATGACTTGGGGTTAAATGACTTGGGGTCAAATGACTTGGGCTCAAATGACTTGGGCTCAAATGACTTGGGGTCAAATGACTTGGGTTAAATGACTTGGGGTCAAATGACTTGTGCTCAAATGACTTGGGCTCAAATGACTTGGGGTTAAATGACTTGGGGTCAAATGACTTGGGGTCAAATGACTTGGGGTTAAATGACTTGGGTCAAATGACTTGGGCTCAAATGACTTGGGGTCAAATGACTTGGGGTCAAATGACTTGGGCTCAAATGACTTGGGGTCAAATGACTTGGGGTTCAAATGACTTGGGTCAAATGACTTGGGCTCAAATGACTTGGGCTCAAATGACTTGGGGTCAAATGACTTGGGGTCAAATGACTTGGGCTCAAATGACTTGGGGTTAAATGACTTGGGGTCAAATGACTTGGGGTCAAATGACTTGGGCTCAAATGACTTGGGCTCAAATGACTTGGGGTCAAATGACTTGGGCTCAAATGACTTGGGGTCAAATGACTTGGGGTCAAATGACTTGGGCTCAAATGACTTGGGGTCAAATGACTTGGGGTCAAATGACTTGGGCTCAAATGACTTGGGGTCAAATGACTTGGGGTCAAATGACTTGGGGTCAAATGACTTGGGGTTAAATGACTTGGGCTCAAATGACTTGGGGTCAAATGACTTGGGCTCAAATGACTTGGGCTCAAATGACTTGGGCTCAAATGACTTGGGGTCAAATGACTTGGGGTCAAATGACTTGGGGTCAAATGACTTGGGGTCAAATGACTTGGGGCTCAAATGACTTGGGGTCAAATGACTTGGGCTCAAATGACTTGGGCTCAAATGACTTGGGCTCAAATGACTTGGGTTAAATGACTTGGGTCAAATGACTTGGGGTCAAATGACTTGGGGTCAAATGACTTGGGCTCAAATGACTTGGGGTTAAATGACTTGGGGTCAAATGACTTGGGGTCAAATGACTTGGGCTCAAATGACTTGGGGTTAAATGACTTGGGGTCAAATGACTTGGGTCAAATGACTTGGGGTCAAATGACTTGGGTTAAATGACTTGGGGTCAAATGACTTGGGTCAAATGACTTGGGGTCAAATGACTTGGGGCTCAAATGACTTGGGGTAAATGACTTGGGGTCAAATGACTTGGGGTAAATGACTTGGGGTTAAATGACTTGGGGTTAAATGACTTGGGCTCAAATGACTTGGGTCAAATACTTGGGGTAAATGACTTGGGTCAAATGACTTGGGTCAAATGACTTGGGGTCAAATGACTTGGGGTCAAATGACTTGGGGTCAAATGACTTGGGGTCAAATGCCATCCAATCCTGGTGTTTACTTCGCAATCTACCGCTTATCTTTGGAGACTTCATTTCTCCAAATGATCAACACTGGTATTTGCTACTACTCTTGCTTCAAATAGTAAACATTGTATTTTCTCCAAAGTTAAAAAAGGGAATTACTGTTTTTCTGAAAAACTTGATCGCAGAACATCACAGATTGTTCAAGCACGTGTTTCCAAACGAGAGGCTGCCACCAAAGCATCATTTTATGGTGCACTACCCTACATGTATTCGTAAAATTGGTCCAATTTTGCATAGCTGGTGCATGCGCTATGAAGCAAAGCACAACTTCTTTCAAAAACAATTAAAAAGCTTCAAAAATATAAATATAACATTAAACACAAGACACCTACAGTTGGCAGACGACCCTAACCGAGTAATTTTCGGTCCAAGTAAAATGTTATCTTTACATGTAATAGAATGGGGCTGTGAGATAGCTGAGACTCTTCAGATACCAATTGACACCAAGGTTTTGAAAGCTAGATGGGCCAAACACCATGGACATATGTATGGATCAAGTTAGTTGTTATTTGGAGTGAAATTAACTTCTAATTGGAGTGAAATTACCTTTTATTGGAGTGAAATTAACTTCTATTTGGAGTGAAATTAACTTCTATTTGGAGTGAAATTACTTCTATTCTGAGTGAAATGGCAGTAGAGTTGTTTTAATATACACTACATAGAGTAAATAACCATTAAGCAGAGTCAAATCTAAGCACATAATCGAGTAAAATGAACTCTAAAAATACAACTCTGAACAAAGAGTACATTTTACTCCATATAGGTTGGGACCAAATGTTATATTTTTAGAGTCAAATTTTCTTCAATTTGAGTCAATTTTACTCAGAGAAATGACTGTGTCCCACTTTGTGTCCTTGGCCCAAGAAGAGGGAAACTCTAGTCCTGAGACATGTCTGGTTTGCTAATGCAACATGAGCCATCTGGAAAAGTAGAAGAACCAAGTTGCTGGAGTGGGACCGATGCAGTGCTCTGTCTGGGGGGAGCATGCGCACTATACGCTGATCCACCATCTGCAGGGGTTCTGGATGTGTGGGCTGTGGGCAGGGTCTGTGCTCACTGGGGAGAAGGACTCTCTAGAGGGGGGAGAGGGGGTTCTGGGCTCCCTGGGGAGAAGGACTCTCTAGAGGGGGGAGAGGGGTTCTGGGCTCCCTGGGGAGAAGGACTCTCTAGAGGGGGGAGGGGGGTCTGGGCTCCCTGGGGGAGAAGGACTCTCTAGAGGGGGAGAGGGGGGTCTGGCTCCCTGGGGGAGAAGGACTCTCTAGAGGGGGGAGAGGGGGGTCTGGCTCCCTGGGGTAGAAGGACTCTCTCATACTGACGTCTTAAGGAAGGTGTAGTCTCTGTTTTAAAGTGTGTCAAAGAGGATACTTTTGAGCTTCATCTGAAATAAATAACTATAATAATAAATAACGAGTCTCAGTCACATTAAAATATTTATTCAAAGCATTTCAAACTCTTCAAATCTTTTAAACACTTTCAGCAAGAAATATCACAAAGTGGACAAAATGTAAAACTTAAAAACGGTGAGTCTGTCCTCCACGAAGAAACGGGGAATGTCCTTTAGAGGAAGTCACATGACCTCCATCACATGACCCCTGTCACGTGACTTCCATCACATGACCCCTGTCACGTGACTTCCATCACATGACCCCTGTCACGTGACTTCCATCACATGACCTCCATCACGTGACTTCCATCACATGACCTCCATCACATGACCTCCATCACATGACCTCCATCACATGACCCCTGTCATCGCTGCAGGAGAAACCCACTAAGAAAGGAACAGGAAACATCTGTACTGCTGTCCTCAGGTGATGCTGCGTTCAGGTGCAACAGGAACACACTGAAGGTGTCCCACATCCCCTGAACGCAGCACGAGCACTTATCAAAACATGGAATATAAAATGTTTAAAGTTTAAATTAAAAACTAAACTCTGGTCCCGTCAGCGGAGCTCCTTCAGATTAGAGTCATCAAATAACTATATAAAAAAACACCTCTCATTTCAGACGCTCAGAAATCCTGTGAGAGAAAATACAATTGAACACAACTTGAAGCCGTAAGACAACAACACAAGCAGCGCTTAGACAACAACAACAACAACAGAGCATCCTGAACGTCACCAAGCGCTCCGTCCCAGCTGTGTGCGTCACTCTTTAGTGTCCCCTGGTCTCCAGCTGTGTGCGTCACTCTTTAGTGTCCCCTGGTCTCCCAGCTGTGTGCGTCACTCTTTAGTGTCCCCTGGTCTCCAGCTGTGTGCGTCACTCTTTAGTGTCCCCTGGTCTCCCAGCTGTGTGCGTCACTCTTTAGTGTCCCCTGGTCTCCCAGCTGTGTGCGTCACTCTTTAGTGTCCCCTGGTCTCCAGCTGTGTGCGTCACTCTTTAGTGTCCCCCTGGTCTCCAGCTGTGTGCGTCACTTTTAATGTCCCCTGGTCTCCCAGCTGTGTGCGTCACTCTTTAGTGTCCCCGTCTCCCAGCTGTGTGCGTCACTCTTTAGTGTCCCCTGGTCTCTCAGCTGTGTGCGTCACTCTTTAGTGTCCCCTGGTCTCCCAGCTGTGTGCGTCACTCTTTAGTGTCCCCTGGTCTCCCAGCTGTGTGCGTCACTCTTTAGTGTCCCTGGTCTCCAGCTGTGTGCGTCACTCTTTAGTGTCCCCTGGTCTCCAGCTGTGTGCGTCACTCTTTAGTGTCCCTGGTCTCCCTGCGTGTGCGTCACTCTTTAGTGTCCCCTGGTCTCCAGCTGTGTGCGTCACTCTTTAGTGTCCCCTGGTCTCCAGCTGTGTGCGTCACTCTTTAGTGTCCCCTGGTCTCCCAGCTGTGTGCGTCACTCTTAGTGTCCCCTGGTCTCCAGCTGAATGTTCTCTAGACTGCATGTGTGGTCAAGTTGCTGAAGATGTGTCTGAGTGAGTACAGGTGGTGTATGTAATAACAGATTCTCAGGTGTAGTAGCACCTGCAGGTGAACAGGTGAGTCTTAATGATGCAGCAGCTGTAACTGTGTCGCTGTATCAATAAAGGTTGATATATTATTGAATGTTTTCCTCTGCTGACGGGTTCCAGCTTGACCTTTGACTCAGACTGATGCTGTGTGTGTTCATGGCAACACACACACACACATATATACAGTATATATATATGTATATATTTACAGAGTATATTTGTACACATATATTTAGTAAAAACTGTAGAAGAGTCCACACACTGTTTGAGTGTCACCTTTCTCACATAGAACACGTCCCAGAATGCAACAGAAAGAGGCCTCTCATGAATGACCTCTGACCTGCAGCACATGATCGTTCACTGCAGTCAGGTGACCCAGAGACGCTCATCACATGATCGATGACGTCACTGACATCCAATCAGAGCTCAGGAGAGTTTGGATCTGACGGAGAGACCAAGCGATGTTAGCTAGCATTAGCACTGAGCTAAACTAGCTTCAGTTTATAATCTTAATGTTATGATAGCGCTACGCTACAATGGTTTCCACTGAAAAAGTAAACATTAGCTAAGGTGCTACATTAGCTGGAAAGCTATTAAGTTAGAAAAGAGCTACATTAGCTTCAGCTCAAAATCTTGTAGTTTAATAGCTAGCTACGTTAGCTTGTTAGCTAGCCTCTAGAACTTCTGGGTCCATAGTGTTAGCTAACATGTATTTAGATAATCTACTGTACATTTGTGTTTAAAGCTAGCCATTAGCATTGTTGGTGTTAACTCTAAACCAATATAACTACTTAGCTTCATCCTTAAGCCAAGTAGGCTAATATCAGATACAGTTTACAGCTAGCTGTGTTAGCTTAATCTCCAAACCAACAAGGTTCATAATGTTTGCTAATATTAGCACCAAGCTACTTTAGTGTCATCTCAACAATCTGCTGTACCTTTAGCCATCATTAGCAGTTAGCATCACGTTATCTAAACCTACTTTTATAAAAAGGAAGAACTTTCTTGGTAATGCCAAAGTTAGCATTTGCCACATTAGCTTAGTATCCAAATCAACTGGACGTTCCTTAAAGACTTTAATGAGAATATTTCTCTAGTTTTAAAGATTTAATGTTGTTTAGCGTCAAAATATCTCATGAAATCTGAGCTCTGAGTGTTTTGAAATCCATGAATACAATCAAAGTTAATCATTTAAACTGAAGCCATGAAGGCATTAGCCTAGCCTAGCACAACAAGTGTGTAACAGACAGCAGTTAGCCACCGTTAGCAGTTAGCCACAGCTAGCAGTTAGCCAGCGTTAGCATTTGGCCACCGTTAGTAGTTAGCCACCGTTAGCATTTAGCTTACAACAAAACGACCTCCATCCTGAAGATCTAAACTCTAAGGAAACGTAAGAGCTTTTTCGATGTTGCCATATGAAGTAAATCTAGACGAGGAACATGTCTGAGTTCCACCTGAAGTTAGCTTGTTGCTAACCCTCTTTATTTATGTAGCATTATGATGAAGTTAGCTCGTTGCTACCCCTCTTTGTTTATGTAGCATTATGATGAAGTTAGCTCGTTGCTACCCTCTTTATTTATGTCATTATGATGAAGTTAGCTCGTGCTACCGCTCTTTATTTATGTAGCATTATGATGAAGTTAGCTCGTTGCTACCCTCTTTGTTTTATGTAGCATTATGATGAAGTTAGCTCGTTGCTACCCTCTTTATTTATGTAGCATTATGATGAAGTTAGCACGTTGCTACCCCTCTTTATTTATGTAGCATTATGATGAAGTTAGCTCGTTGCTACCCTCTTTATTTATGTAGCATTATGATGAAGTTAGCTCGTTGCTACCCTCTTTATTTATGTAGCATTATGATGAAGTTAGCTCGTTGCTACCGCTCTTTGTTTATGTAGCATTATGATGAAGTTAGCTCGTTGCTACCGCTTTATTTACGTAGCATTATGATGAAGTTAGCTCGTTGCTACCGCTCTTTATTTATGTAGCATTATGATGAAGTTAGCTCGTGCTACCGCTCTTTATTTTGTAGCATTATGATGAAGTTAGCACGTTGCTACCGCTCTTTATTTATGTAGCATTATGATGACATTGTTGTTTGTTATTGTTTGTTTCAGGTTCAGCGGGTCTCTCCGTCAGCTGCTCTGGGATCAGTTTCTGTACTGAGTGTGTGTGTGTGTGTGTGTGTGTGTGAGGGGGGGGTCTACATGCTGGCTGGGGGGGTGTCCGGGGGTGACGGGGTGTCGGGGGGGGCCAGCTCCAGCAGCGCGGCCACCGTCCCAGCCACCAGGGGAGCCCTCGCTCCTCCAGGATGTGCAGAGGAAGACACAGCTGAGTCTACACACACCACCGAAGAAGAAGAAGCATGGAGGGGGGAGGGGGGGGGGGCGAGGGGGCGGGGACAACACGGAAAGGAGGGTCAACGGATGGTAAAAATAAATAAGGAGTAAAACACAGTAATCATGAAAACATAAGGGATTAAAGGAGCAAATCAAAACAGAGTGACTGATGAGGAGAAAAAGAGAGAGAGAGAGAGTTATCCAGGAGGAGAAGAGAGAGAGAGAGAGTTATCCAGGAGGAGAAGAGAGAGAGAGAGAGATTCCAGGAGGAGAAGAGAGAGAGAGAGAGAGAGTTATCCAGGAGGAGGAGGAGAAGAGAGAGAGAGTTATCCAGGAAGAAGAGAGAGAGAGAGAGAGAGTTATCCAGAGGAGAAGAGAGAGAGAGAGGAGAGAGTTATCCAGGAGGAGGAGGAGAAGAGAGAGAGAGAGTTATCCAGGAGGAGAAGAGAGAGAGAGAGAGAGAGTTATCCAGGAGGAGGAGGAGAAGAGAGAGAGAGAGAGAGAGTTATCCAGGAGGAGAAGAGAGAGAGAGAGAGAGAGTTATCCAGGAGGAGAAGAGAGAGAGAGAGGAGAGAGAGTTATCCAGGAGGAGGAGGAGAGAGAGAGAGAGCGAGAGCGAGAGCGAGAGAGAGAGAGAGAGAGAGAGAACAAGTCCAGATAAAGACTAGGTCTAAGTCAAGGCCACAAGTTCCAGATAAAGACTAGGTCTAAGTCAAGGCCAACAAGTCCCAGATAGAGACTAGGTCTAAGTCAAGGCCACAAGTTCCAGATAAGACTAGATAAAGACTAGGTCTAAGTCAAGGCCAACAAGTCCCATATAGAGACCAGGTCTAAGTCAAGGCCTACAAGTCCCAGATAAAGACCAGGTCTAAGTCAAGGCCAAATAGTCCCGGATAAAGATAAAGACTAGGTCTAAGTCAAGGCCACAAGTTCCAGATAAAGACTAGATAAAGACTAGGTCTAAGTCAAGGCCAACAAGTCCCAGATAAAGACTAGGTCTAAGTCAAGGCCAACAAGTCCCAGATAGAGACTAGGTCTAAGTCAAGGCCTACAAGTCCCAGATAAAGACTAGGTCTAAGTCAAGGCCAACAAGTCCCAGATAAAGACTAGGTCTAAGTCAAGGCCAACAAGTCCCAGATAAAGACTAGGTCTAAGTCAAGGCCACAAGTCCCAGATAAAGACTAGGTCTAAGTCAAGGCCAACAAGTCCCAGATAGACTAGGTCTAAGTCAAGGCCTACAAGTCCCACATAAACTAGGACTAAGTCCAGGCCAACAAGTCCCAGATAAAGACTAGGTCTAAGTCAGGCCTACAAGTCCCAGATAAAGACTAGGACTAAGTCCAGGCCAACAAGTCCCAGATAAAGACTAGATAAAGACCAGGTCTAAGTCAAGGCCAAATAGTCCCGGATAAAGATAAAGACTAGGTCTACGTCAAGGCGAACAAGTCCCAGATAAAGACTAGATAAAGACTAGGTCTAAGTCAAGGCCACAAGTCCCAGATAAAGATAAAGACTAGGTCTAAGTCCAGGCCAACAAGTCCCAGATAAAGACTAGATAAAGACCAGGTCTAAGTCAAGGCCTACAAGTCCCAGATAAAGACCAGGTCTAAGTCCAGGCCAACAAGTCCCAGATAAAGACTAGATAAAGAATAGGTCTAAGTCAAGGCCACAAGTCCCAGATAAAGACTAGATAAAGACTAGGTCTAAGTCAAGGCCTACAAGTCCCAGATAAAGACTAGGACTAAATCAAGGCCTACAAGTCCAAGATAAAGACTAAATAAAGACTAGGACTAAGTCAAGGCCTACAAGTCCCAGATAAAGACTAGGACTAAGTCAAGGCCTACAAGTCCAAGATAAGACCAGGTCTAAGTCAAGGCCTACAAGTCCCACATACAGACTAGGACTAAGTCCAGGCCAACAAGTCCCAGATAAAGACTAGAACTAAGTCAAGGCATACAAGTCCCAGATGAAGACTAGGACTAAGTCAAGGCCAACAAGTCCCAGATAAAGACTAGGACTAAGTCAAGGCCAACAAGTCCCAGATAAAGACTAGGACTAAGTCAAGACCTACAAGTCCCAGATAAAGACTAGGACTAAGTCAAGGCCTACAAGTCCAAGATAAAGACCAGTCTAAGTCCAGGCCAACAAGTCCCAGATAAAGACTAGGACTAAGTCAAGGCCTACAAGTCCAAGATAAAGACTAGGACTAAGTCAAGGCCTACAAGTCCCACATAAAGACTAGGACTAAGTCAAGGCCTACAAGTCCCAGATAAAGACCAGGTCTAAGTCAAGTTCTACAAGTCCCAGATAAAGACTAGGACTAAGTCAAGGCCCAAGTCCCAGATAGAGACTAGGTCTATCCAGGCCAACAAGTCCCAGATAAAGACTAGGACTAAGTCAAGGCCTACAAGTCCAAGATAAAGACTAGGACTAAGTCAAGGCCTACAAGTCCCACATAAAGACTAGGACTAAGTCAAGGCCTACAAGTCCCAGATAAAGACTAGGACTAAGTCAAGGCCTACAAGTCCAAGATAAAGACTAGGACTAAGTCAAGGCCTACAAGTCCCACATAAAGACTAGGACTAAGTCAAGGCCTACAAGTCCCACATAAGACTAGGACTAAGTCAAGGCCTACAAGTCCCACATAAAGACCAGGTCTAAGTCCAGGCCAACAAGTCCCACATAAAGACTAGGACTAAGTCAAGGCCTACAAGTCCCAGATAAAGACTAAATAAAGAACAGGACTAAGTCAAGGCCTACAAGTCCCACATAAAGACTAGGACTAAGTCAAGGCCTACAAGTCCCAGATAAAGACTAGGTCTAAGTCCAGGCCAACAAGTCCCACATAAAGACTAGGACTAAGTCAAGGCCTACAAGTCCCACATAAAGACTAGGACTAAGTCAAGGCCTACAAGTCCCAGATAAAGACTAGGACTAAGTCAAGGCCAACAAGTCCCACATAAAGACTAGGACTAAGTCAAGGCCTACAAGTCCCACATAAAGACTAGGACTAAGTCAAGGCCTACAAGTCCCAGATAAAGACTAGGACTAAGTCAAGGCCTACAAGTCCCACATAAAGACTAGGACTAAGTCAAGGCCTACAAGTCCCACATAAAGACCAGGTCTAAGTCCAGGCCAACAAGTCCCACATAAAGACTAGGACTAAGTCAAGGCCTACAAGTCCCAGATAAAGACTAGGACTAAGTCAAGGCCTACAAGTCCACATAAAGACTAGGACTAAGTCAAGGCCTACAAGTCCCACATAAAGACCAGGTCTAAGTCCAGGCCAACAAGTCCCACATAAAGACTATGACTAAGTCAAGGCCTACAAGTCCCAGATAACTAGGACTAAGTCAAGGCCTACAAGTCCCACATAAAGACTAGGACTAAGTCAAGGCCTACAAGTCCCACATAAAGACTAGGACTAAGTCAAGGCCTACAAGTCCTAGATAAAGACTAGGTCTACGTCAAGACGAACAAGTCCCAGATAAAGACTAGATAAAGACTAGGACTAAGTCAAGGCCTACAGGTCCTGTATTAGTTGGAGGGAAATGGTTCAGGAGAGATGGAATAAACATGATGATGAGGAGGAGGGAGGAGAGGAGGAGGAAGAGGAAACAGGTCAGATCATCTTTACTCTGTATCTCTCACTGCTGTCACACCTGGTTCTACCTGAGGAGGTGACATCATTAAACCACAGGTGAGACAGGTTACCTGAGGGACCCTGATCTAAATGCTGTCACTGATCACATGACGTTAACCACAGGTGAGACAGGTTACCTGAGGGACTCCTGATCTAAATGCTGTGACTGATCACATGACGTTAACCACAGTGAGACAGGTTACCTGAGGGCCTGATCTAAATGCTGTCACTGATCACATGACGTTACCACAGTGAGACAGGTTACCTGAGGGACTCTGATCTAAATGCTGTGATTGATCACATGACGTTAACCACAGGTGAGACAGGTTACCTGAGGGACTCTGATCTAAATGCTGTCATGATCACATGACGTTAACCACAGGTGAGATAGGTTACCTGAGGGACTCTGATCTAAATGCTGTGATTGATCACATGACGTTAACCACAGGTGAGACAGGTTACCTGAGGGACTCTGATCTAAATGCTGTGATTGATCACATGACGTTAACCACAGGTGAGACAGGTTACCTGAGGGACTCTGATCTAATGCTGTCACTGATCACATGACGTTAACCACAGGTGAGACAGGTTACCTGAGGGACTCTGATCTAAATGCTGTCACTGATCACATGACGTTAACCACAGGTGAGACAGGTTACCTGAGGGACCCTGATCTAAATGCTGTCACTGATCACATGACGTTAACCACAGGTGAGACAGGTTACCTGAGGGACTCTGATCTAAATGCTGTCACTGATCACATGACGTTAACCACAGGTGAGACAGGTTACCTGAGGGACTCTGATCTAAATGCTGTCACTGATCACATGACGTTAACCACAGGTGAGACAGGTTACCTGAGGGACTCTGATCTAAATGCTGTCACTGATCACATGACGTTAACCACAGGTGAGACAGGTTACCTGAGGGACTCTGATCTAAATGCTGTCACTGATCACATGACGTTAACCACAGGTGAGACAGGTTACCTGAGGGACTCTGATCTAAATGCTGTGATTGATCACATGACGTTAACCACAGGTGAGACAGGTTACCTGAGGACTCTGATCTAAATGCTGTGATTGATCACATGACGTTAACCACAGGTGAGACAGGTTACCTGAGGGACTCTGATCTAAATGCTGTGATTGATCACATGACGTTAACCACAGGTGAGACAGGTTACCTGAGGGACTCCGATCCTGCGACGCCTCCAGGAAGTTCTCTACATTTCGTCGACATTTGCCATCGTGAGTTTAGGCTGCAGGGAAACAGGAATTACTGTTAGAACAAGCAGGTCCACTCAGATCAATAATAATAACAACATTTAAAGGTAGGGTAGGTAAGTTGGAGAAACCAGCTCGAGTGCGCTCGAATTTGAAAATACACAGCCGGAAAAAATCTGCCACTTCCTTACAGAGCCCCTCCTCCAACACCAGTGCGACTGTCATTAGGGGCAGCCCACCTAGTGTCAGCAGAAAGTATTACAAATAATGATTACAAAAAATGCAAAATAAAATAATATATAAAATATATTTTAAGATCATGTTTAATCATCTGATTCGTCTGTACATTGCTGTTTTAGTCTGTGTTCTTCTAATTAGTGTGTCTACAGTCACAGTGTGTGCCTATTGAGCTGTTTAGAGCCATGTGGGGCAAACCTGATCATGCCCCTCCCTCTCACTGTCTAAGTGAACGGTGACTGTAAAACTACACTGGCGCATGCTCAGAGTATTTTCCTATTTAATGTGTGTGGCAAAAAAATAATGACCATAGGGGCACTGAGCTGCCATCCCCACCATACGTCATCTCACATCATTCAGCTGATTGGCTGTAAGTACGTGTGCCGCGAAAGTATGGTTTGTGAAGAGGAGACGAGAGAGGTTCAGTAACGCGTCCTAAAACCAGGAAGTAAGCTGCGCATGGCTTCCCTCGACAAAAGCAATGAGATTTCTCCATAGGATTTTAGAAAATAGCTGGAATAAGATCTGTGGGAAACGTACCTGTTAGATAAATGCACGTTTTGGATCAGCTGGATAACATCCACATGTCTACCCTACTTTTATAATTTTTTTCATACATCTATCGATTAGATTTATGATAGACTTTTGAAACTACAAGAAGATAAGGGGACTTTTACAAAAAGTAATAGATGTTTGTCCAGAAGGATAGGCAAATGGACTTCATCTTCAGTCAAGGTAAGACCGCCATTTGATTGAAAATGGGATCTTACTAAGAAGAACAGTTCAATATTTAAATGATAAATTACATTTTTGGGTATCCTTTTGTTGAACTGTCTGTTTAAAATTAATCGAAGCATCAGACAAAAAAAAGCTTTTGAAAATAATATTATATTTTGGTTTAGGTCAAATATAATATTTGTAAACCTGAAGTCAGAGCCTCAGCAGCCATGAACCTCACTGCACGTCACTGCAGAAGCTTATATATAGACATCTACGTTTTTTGTGCCCCACCACTTTTGTACATAAAAAAACGCCACTGTCCAACACCCACGAACGCGCACATGACCAATGAGGGCCGAGATAAGTGTGTGCACAGATGGAAGGCTGACAGGCAGGTAGGCCATCCAGTTATTTTAGCCGGCTCAGATGATTGGTCGTGCTTTTTTACAGTACTACAGCTTCCACAGATGATATTTATTTATGGATTTATTGTCAAAGCACTTCAGATATTCATTGCTATCAGGATGTTAAGAGCATTCCATGGAATATAACAAAAAGTGTATCTCCAGCGGTTTCTCACACTTACCTACCCCACCTTTAAGACGATAACAAAAATACATTCATAATAGTAAAAAAAAGAAGATATATGATCCAAATAATAATGATATGATCATAAAATAATAAAAAAATAAAGATTAATAATAATAATAATATTAATAATAATGATGTATTGATCCTGGGCTCACCACAGCGGGGAGGGCACGTGGATGCTGGGCACGGAGCGCGGCCTCACGTGATTGGCCAGATGACAAAGCACCACGCCGTCGGTCAGCGCGGCGCAGAGGTCGCTCGGAAGAGACACCTTCAGACGCGCCTCGATGTTCTGCAACGATCAATACAAACAATCATTAATAATCTGTAGAGACACCTTCAGACGGCCTCGATGTTCTGCAACGATCAATACATTCAATCATTAATAATCTGTAGAGACACCTTCAGACGGGCCTCGATGTTCTGCAACGATCAATACATTCAATCATTAATAATCTGTAGAGACACCTTCAGACGCGCCTCGATGTTCTGCAACGATCAATACATTCAATCATTAATAATCTGTAGAGACACCTTCAGACGGGCCTCGATGTTCTGCAACGATCAATACATTCAATCATTAATAATCTGTAGAGACACCTTCAGACGGCCTCGATGTTCTGCAACGATCAATACATTCAATCATTAATAATCTGTAGAGACACCTTCAGACGGGCCTCGATGTTCTGCAACGATCAATACATTTAAGACACTAATGAAGCTCACCTTCCTGAGCTGCTCCACAGCACAGCGTCTTCTCCAATGAGAGGAGGGGGGGGGGAGGGGGAGAGCCTCCTGAGGAGCAGTGTCACCTGAAACACACACACACACCGTCACACACACCTCCTACTCTCTGCGCCTGCACCTGAATGCATCACATGATTCTTTACCCCTCCCCTCCTCACAGTAGGAGAGGAGGTTAGGAAAGGAGACAGGAGGTCAGGAAAGGAGACAGGAGGTCAGGAAAGGAGACAGAGGAGGTCAAGGAGACAGAGGAGGTTAGGAAAGGAGACAGAGGAGGTCAGAAAGGAGACAGAGGAGGTTAGGAAAGGAGACAGGAGGTCGGAAAGGAGACAGAGGAGGTCAGGAAGGAGACAGAGGAGTTAGGAAAGGAGACAGAGGAGGTCAGGAAAGGAGACCGAGGAGGTCAGGAAAGGAGACAGAGGAGGTTAGGAAAGGAGACAGAGGAGGTTAGGAAAGGAGACAGAGGAGACGCCTCACCTTTCCTCCGCTCCTCTTTCTGCCCGAGGCGGACCAGATGCTCTCCGGCCTCTGATTGGTCCGGCAGGAGGCACACCCCGGGGCTCGGTAGGAAGGCGACTGATTGGCTGAAGGAAAATCAATGAGTCAAATGGACCAATCAGAAGGAGTGAGAGATGTGAGAGTGAGAGAGTGTCTCACCTGTAGGAGAGAGGCAGCCCGGTCCTCTCCCTGCACACAACAACACACATTATTAATAATAACAACAACACAACAACATGTTCAGAAACCAGCAGCAAGCGTTGGGTTGATTCAACATGTGTGAAATATTCAAATGTTTAGTTGTTAGTTTATTTTAGATAATGATTTAGTTTTACTACATTTACTTTTAGATTTCTTAACCTGTTAAGCACTGAGCCTGTTTTTCAGGTCTCAGGCTCAAAAATGACATTCCCAGAACAAATGACCATATCTTCCCTTCTAAAAGGGTTAAATTAATAATCTTTTTTCTCAAGTAATGATAAACCTGTGAGTTGGATGTAGAGAAGTCAGAATCAATATAGATGTTTTTTATTTTAAAATAAATTCAGATTTTACATAGTAAAAAACTGTAAATTATAGTGTCCGTCCAAAAATTATTTTTACTTATAGTGAAAACTACCCTTGGATGATGGGTTAGTAGACTAAAAGCTTTAGGAATCCAAAGTACAACATATAATAAGTACCCTGTATCAAGATTGATGCAAACAATGAAATTTGACCTTTTTAGAGAGATTTACCAAAATAAACACTTCTGGGGTCATTTGGGTGGATTTGACCTATCTCTGGCCCCCCTTGCTCGATTTTGATGGTTGACACCTCTTTATAACCGCTAGAGCCAATGGAATCGAGGGAAGTTCCACATACACACACAGGTTACCAAATAAGGAGTGAGAGTGACGCGTAGCCAAAACCGGAAGCTGCGATAACTCTGGTGGCTACCATTAGCAGCTAACTTTTATTCTCCGATTTTTGCATAAAAATTGAATTATGGACTATAAATAATTTATTCAAAGTGACAGACACATTGGATTAACCTATGGATTAACCTATGGATTAACCTATGGATTAACCTTCAGCCGCGTTTTTTATCGTTTTAATGCATTGAACACGACTTTTGATCAGAATAACAGCTAAAGGTTAGCATATCTCCGTGTTGTCTGTATTTGCTTCCCGTCGCGAGTTCTGATCGCTCAGTGATGATACTTATATTTCTATAATCTGTGGAATCTCAGGATGTTAGCTACGCTTGTGTGTGCAGATCCGATAAGTATATAGATCGGTATAGCTAGAGTTCTGTGCTAAGTGCGTCAGCATGTTTTCGCTCAGGGCTCATTTAGACCCTTCTTGTGAGACTTGTGTTTTGTTTCGGTGAAAATGGTTCGTATCATCAGTTAGCTGAGTTTCTTCCCGTTAGGAGGGTATGACACATTCATAGTTTTTTAAATATTAAGAAGCCCTGAGACAGTGTCGTGAAAAAAAAAAAAAAAAGACCCGCCGAGGGGGTCTTTGGGGCTTAAGGTGTTTTTCAAGATGTCAGTTATTGATCATATTTTTTTATATTTGTGATTTTTAGTATTTAGTTTGAATGGTCCGTCAGTACTTTTTTAGATGTTGTTATAAAGTAGTTTATTTTCTTTGTGTCTTTTTTTAACGTTTTTAGCTGTAAGTAGATTTTTGGAGGCGTGGCCAAACCCTTACCATAAAGAGGGCGGAGTCATCTGTGTGGGTGCAGCGTCTGGAGGGGTAGACAGTCTGAGGACAGACAGACAGACAGGCGAGGGTTAACAGGTGGAGGGGAGTGGCCTAAATCCTAGTGGCGGAGCTAAAACAACCAAAACTGGATCTAACCAAGCCCCAAGGAAGTGCGCCGGACTCTGAGGAAAATATCCGTTGTGTCTGTGACTGCCCGATTCGCACTACGCGAGTTGGTCCGCCATATATGGAGAACAACTCCATATATGGAGAACACTCCATATATGGAGGAACAACTCACGCTGGAGCAGTGCAAATCGGGCAGACGTGCAAATCGGGTAGTCACAGTGGCCAAACAGCGGTACTACACTTCCGTATCAGTCCGTGACGTCACTGGGACAGAAATACTTTCTCCCATTACATTACATGTCATTGGTTAGGTCAGGTGAGAGCACCAGGTGAGGTCAGGTGAGAGCACCAGGTGAGGTCAGGTGAGAGCACCAGGTGAGGTCAGGTGAGAGCACCAGGTGAGGTCAGGTGAGAGCACCAGGTGAGGTCAGGTGAGAGCACCAGGTGAGGTCAGGTGAGAGCACCAGGTGAGGTCAGGTGAGAGCACCAGGTGAGGTCAGGTGAGAGCACCAGGTGAGGTCAGGTGAGAGCACCAGGTGAGGTCAGGTGAGAGCACCAGGTGAGTTCAGGAGAGAGCACCAGGTGAGTTCAGGAGAGAGCACCAGGTGAGGTCAGGAGAGAGCACCAGGTAGGTCAGGTGAGAGCACCAGGTGAGGTCAGGAGAGAGCACCAGGTGTGTGGTGTGTGTGTGTGTGTGTGTGTTGTGTGTGTGTGTGTGTGTGTGTGTGTGGGTGTGTGTGTGTGTGTGTGTGTGTGGTGGTGTGTGTGTGTGTGTGTGTGTGTGTGTGGTCTCACCTCACTGTCTGACTTTGTTGGGCTCTGCGTTGTGTTTGGCTGTGAATAAACAACAACAACAACAGTTAGTGAAGGGTTCTCATTTCTCTTCATTGTTCTGAATCAGATGAACCTCTTACATGTGAAAGTTTTGTGAAAGAACGATAACAGATATCTGTGAGATTTCAAAACATGAAGCATGTGAAGGACCTTGAGTATCTGAAGTGTAATGTTTGTGTACTTCGGGTTAATAATGTGGCCTTTTTGGCAGTTTAACTAAAGGCTGCTGCTGTGAGGAAAGATCAGCCTGAAGTTACAATGAGCTTCAAAGGAGACATGTTGGAGGTTTCTGTCTCTTCAGGCCCTCAAGAGGCATTTTGGTCATTCTTTGTCATTTTTCAAGCTACGAGATGTTTTCCTACGTTTGTCATGAAAAATTATGTCTCAGGAATGAAGGGAATTATGGCGTTTAAAAAAATATATGAAGGCACATTTCACATTTTCCCTAGAGGAGGTGAGGTCCCCCCTAGAGGAGGTGAGGACCCCCCTAGAGGAGGTGAGGACCCCCCTAGAGGAGGTGAGGACCCCCCTAGAGGAGGTGAGGTCCCCCCTAGAGGAGGTGAGGACCCCCCTAGAGGAGGTGAGGTCCCCCTAGAGGAGGTGAGGACCCCCCTAGAGGAGGTGAGGTCCCCCCTAGAGGAGGTGAGGACCCCCCTAGAGGAGGTGAGTCCCCCTAGAGGAGGTGAGGACCCCCCTAGAGGAGGTGAGGTCCCCCCTAGAGGAGGTGAGGACCCCCCCTGAGGACCCCCTAGAGGGGTGAGGTCCCCCCTAGAGGAGGTGAGGACCCCCTAGAGGAGGTGAGGTCCCCCCTAGAGGAGGTGAGGACCCCCATAGAGGAGGTGAGGACCCCCCTAGAGGAGGTGAGGTCCCCCTAGAGGAGGTGAGGACCCCCCTAGAGGAGGTGAGGTCCCCCCTAGAGGAGGTGAGGACCCCCCCTGAGGACCCCCCTAGAGGAGGTGAGGTCCCCCCTAGAGGAGGTGAGGACCCCCCTAGAGGAGGTGAGGT
Organism: Trematomus loennbergii; assembly: GCA_012861695.1. Lineage (NCBI taxonomy): Eukaryota > Metazoa > Chordata > Actinopteri > Perciformes > Nototheniidae > Trematomus > Trematomus loennbergii. Next base: position 45,569 of record JAAOOA010001984.1, read on the forward strand.
CCCCCCTAGAGGAGGTGAGGACCCCCCTAGAGGAGGTGAGGTCCCCCCTAGAGGAGGAGAGGACCCCCCTAGAGGAGGTGAGGACCCCCCTAGAGGAGGTGAGGTCCCCCCTAGAGGAGGTGAGGACCCCCCTAGAGGAGGTGAGGACCCCCCTAGAGGAGGTGAGGTCCCCCCTAGAGGAGGTGAGGACATGTTCTTTTAGTAAACCTGCAAAGAGCACTCTCATAATAAGGTACCTTTGTCTTGCTCTTCTGTCTCTCCTCGTCGTACCTGAGCGCCGCCAGGTGAGCCTCCCGCCTCACCCGCTCCACCCCCCCCACGCCCCCCACCCCCCCCCCCTCTCTGAGGGACACAGCAAACACATTCATTTCAAATATTATTATATTATTAAAGTAGCATTTTGTATTTTATTTATATTTTCTTTAGGCAGCTCCAGAGAGGTGTTACCTGACTGTGGGCACCAGAGGGCGCTGTGACACCGTCCACCACACTCCTGCAGGTGACAGTGAGAGACAGGTGAGAGACAGGTGAGAGACAGGTGAGAGACAGGTGAGAGACAGGTGAGAGACAGGTGAGAGACAGATGAGAGACAGGTGAGAGACAGGTGAGAGACAGGTGAGACAGACAGGTGAGAGACAGGTGAGAGACAGGTGAGAGACAGGTGAGACAGACAGGTGAGAGACAGGTGAGACAGACAGGTGAGAGACAGGTGAGACAGGTGAGAGACAGGTGAGACAGACAGGTGAGAGACAGGTGAGAGACAGGTGAGACAGACAGGTGAGACAGGTGAGAGACAGGTGAGACAGACAGGTGAGACAGGTGAGAGACAGGTGAGAGACAGGTGTGAGACAGGTGAGACAGACAGGTGAGACAGGTGAGAGACAGGTGAGAGACAGGTGAGACAGGTGAGAGACAGGTGAGACAGACAGGTGAGACAGGTGAGACAGACAGGTGAGACAGGTGAGAGACAGGTGAGAGACAGGTGAGACAGACAGGTGAGAGACAGGTGAGAGACAGGTGAGAGACAGGTGAGACAGACAGGTGAGACAGGTGAGAGACAGGTGAGACAGGTGAGAGACAGGTGAGACAGGTGAGAGACAGGTGAGAGACAGGTGAGAGACAGGTGAGACAGACAGGTGAGACAGGTGAGAGACAGGTGAGACAGACAGGTGAGAGACAGGTGAGACAGGTGAGAGACAGGTGAGAGACAGGTGAGACAGGTGAGAGACAGGTGAGACAGGTGAGAGACAGGTGAGAGACAGGTGAGAGACAGGTGAGACAGACAGGTGAGACAGGTGAGAGACAGGTAAGACAGACAGGTGAGACAGGTGAGAGACAGGTGAGAGACAGGTGTGAGACAGGTGAGAGACAGGTGAGAGACAGGTGAGACAGACAGGTGAGAGACAGGTGAGAGACAGGTGAGACAGACAGGTGAGAGACAGGTGAGACAGACAGGTGAGAGACAGGTGAGACAGGTGAGAGACAGGTGAGACAGACAGGTGAGACAGGTGAGAGACAGGTGAGACAGGTGAGAGACAGACAGGTGAGAGACAGGTGAGAGACAGGTGAGAGACAGTTGAGAGACAGGTGAGAGACAGGTGAGACAAATAGGTTAGAGAGAGACAGGTGAGAGACATAAGGTGAGACAGAGAGGTGAGAGACAGGTGAGAGACAGGTGAGACAACAGGTGAGAGAGAGACCGGTGAGAGACATACAGGTGAGATAGACAGGTGAGAGAGAGAGGTGAGACAAACAGGTGAGAGACATACAGGTGAGAGACATACAGGTGAGACAGACAGGTGAGAGACAGACAGGAGAGAGAGATAGGTGAGAGACAGGTGAGAGACAGACATGTGAGACAGACAGGTGAGAGACAGACAGGTGAGAGACAGACAGGTGAGAGACAGACAGGTGAGAGACAGACAGAAGAGA
>JAAOOA010001984.1:55000-67500 GCA_012861695.1 Trematomus loennbergii
GGCGGTTACGGGACACGTCTGCAACACACACACACACACCCACACACACACACACACACACACACACACACACACAGTCACACACACACACACAATAAATAAAAGTGTCTTAATGAGACGACTGAATGTCATCACAAAAAAATTGGGATCAATAAAGTATATCTGTGTACAGGTGTATTACACAGACAGTCTGTGTACAGGTGTATTACACAGACTGTCTGTGTACAGTGTATTACACAGACTGTCTGTGTACAGGTGTATTACACAGACTGTCTGTGTACAGGTGTATTACACAGACAGTCTGTGTACAGGTGTATTACACAGACTGTCTGTGTACAGGTGTGTGTTTTATTGAGTGATATATACCGAGAGACAGGGAACTCTTCTCCATGTCAGACTAACAGTGAGACGGGCTGAGATTCAGAGTGAGCATCAAACCCTTTAGAGCTTTAGTTCAGTTCAAACACTTCATTGATCATCATGTGAAGTGCTTATAGCTTAACAGAAAGGTCACAACACTTCATATGATGACACACAGTACACACACCTGTCTGACGGGATGTCACATGGTGAACATCTGTATTTCATAACAACAGGTAATCAATGGTTTGTGTTATTGAGTCCATTAGCTCGTTATGATTCAGGTCATTTCACTGGATCCGTGAGGGGGTTATCTATACATCCAGCTTATCTAATACATCACACTGAGTATCTAAATCATGTATTATTCTGTATTATATATATTATTACTGTATTATTCTGTATTATATATATTATTACTGTATTATTCTGTATTATATATATTATTACTGTATTATTCTGTATTATATATATTATTACTGTATTATTCTGTATTATATATATTATTACTGTATTATTCTGTATTATATATATTATTGTATTATATATATTATTCTGTATTATTACTTGTTATTATAACTCACCGTTCCTGCAAGTGTCGGTTAGGTCGTGGTTGTTGTATTATTATGTATTATATATATATATATTATATCTATAACCACCCAGCTCTGGTAGTACCCCTCAGGTTGTTGTTGTTGTATTGTTATGTATTAACTACCCAGCGGTAGTCGTGTCGGTGAGATCAGGTTCTCGGTGATCCGGGGGAACTCCTTCAGTTTACTATGCCTAGTTATTGTGTATTATTAAACATTATATATATATATTAGTATATATGATACACTAACCAGCGGTAGTCGTGTCGGTGAGATCGTGGTTCTCGGTGATCCGGGGGAACTCCTTGAGTTTCCGGCCGCTGAGGTTGAGCCTCCCGGTACTGGATCCTTCCTCCAGAGCCCGTCCAGGGATCGGTTCCAGGAGGCGGTGCTCCCGGGCTCCCGGTGCTGTTCCCCGGCCCCACGGTCCCCCTGAAGCCCGATCCCATGGTCCCTCTGGAGGACGGGCCTCCCCCGGGGAATCCACTGCTTCCTCCGGTGTTTTCCACTGAGCCCAGCAACACCGAGCCGCATTACTCTGTTAGCTCCTCTGTGCTAACGGCTAACTCCACCCTAAACTATGCGGCGCATGCGCAGTGCGGCGGCGCACTGTCACTGACGGAACACCGAGTCGCGTGCACCCGCCAAAATATAATAAATTCATAAATAACAATAATATTGTTTTATTATGTATTAACTTATTATTGTATTACTTTCTTCTTAGTTTTTTATAATCTGACTATTATAACATTAGCGTTAAGAAAGCTTACTTAAATATCTGCCACAACATAAGTAACCGGATCAGAGTAACATTACGTACAGTCCGCGGCACTGTGAGTGCAGACGTCGATGTGTCCCATTATCATTCATATCATATCACATCATAATGTATCATATCTCCTTATCTGAGTCAGCTGAGCCGTATCTGGCCGTGCAACACTCACAGTTCACATACTGTATGCAGAAGTATTATTTTAACTCAAACATATCCAGGTTAGGTTGAACCAGCTTCGTAGTACAGGCCTCTGGTCACAGGTCCTCCCTTTACTCTGAAGGACCTGTGAACACAACGTGTGTGCTCACAGGTCCTCCCTTTACTCTGAAGGACCTGTGGGTTTCGTATTGAGAGTAGTACCCATAGAGTCCAGTAGAGGGCGGAGCCTGTGTGAGATATAACTGTAAACATACACAACGTGGATAAAGGTTATCTTATTATCTTATTTTAATGGTGAACACTTTACATTTGTATATACGTTTTTATGTTGTTGTACTTTTTTAATTATTTAATTATTATTTTAAACATGTAAACAATACTAATTCTAATTTATTTTCTATCCATTTTGATTCGTGTAGTATTCTCATCTGAAATTATCATGAAAACTGCATCCCCCAGAATCCTCGGCACAGTCCGCATATTGACGCATGCGCGGTGTGGCGGCAGTGTCGGGGCCGGGTATCATGGCGACGTACGTGGACATCCTAAGGAGCGAGTTTTCCTCACATCGACACGGAGGTCTTCGACTACATTAAAGGTGAGGGACCGGGGGGAAAGAGTCTCTGAGAGCCGGGGGAAGGAGGAGCCCTTTGTCCGGTAAAGAAGAGCTGTTTGTCGGGACAGAGGAGAGACATTCACCGGCCTTTAATCTGCTGCTAGCCGGGCGGAGCTAACAGGCTAACACCGTGTGGAGACACCGGTTAGAGATCATGACATGGCCGGGAATCAGAGCTGAAACCCGGGGGAGGGAGGGGTTATATACCGATGTACTGGAGGTGTGAGAAGTACTCAGATCTGGTACTTTAGTAAAGTAGAAGTACTCAGATCGTGTACTTGAGTAAAAGTAGAAGTACTTAGATCTAGTACTTGAGTAAAAATAGAAGTACTTAGATATAGTACTTGAGTAAAAATAGAAGTACTCAGATCTTGTTCTTGAGTAAAAATAGAAGTACTCAGATCTTGTACTTGAGTAAAAGTAGAAGTACTCAGATCTTGTACTTGAGTAAAAGTAGAAGTACTCAGATCTTGTTCTTGAGTAAAAATAGAAGTACTCAGATCTTGTACTTGAGTAAAAGTAGAAGTACTCAGATCTTGTACTTGAGTAAAAGTAGAAGTACTCAGATCTTGTACTTGAGTAAAAGTAGAAGTGCTCAGATCGTGTACTTGAGTAAAAGTAGAAGTACTCAGATCTTGTACTTGAGTAAAAGTAGAAGTACTCAGATCTTGTACTTGAGTAAAAGTAGAAGTACTCAGATCTTGTACTTGAGTAAAAGTAGAAGTACTCATATTACAGCAGTATCCAGGTAGTGTTTGATGTAGTATTTGATGCAGTATCCAGGTAGTATTTGATGTAGTATTTGATGTGTACTGTGTGTTGCAGGTGTGTTGGAGAGCTGCGGGCCAGACTTCGAGGATGGGGAGGAAGTGTTCGACGCGGTGGGAGGAGTCCTGCAGGAAGTCTGCACCGACAATAAAAACGAGGACGACGTCAAAGAGATCTGCTACCAGATGTTCAACACTCTCAAACTGTGAGCAGCGCGTAGGGATATCACGCGGAATAATGCGTGTCCTTCGGGAACAACGTGCGTTTCATTCGGGAACAACGTGCGTTTCATTCGGGAACAGCGTGCGTGTCCTTCGGGAACGGCGTGCGTTTCATTCGGGAACAACGTGCGTTTCATTCGGGAACAAGCGTGCGTTTCATTCGGGAACAAACGTGCGTTTCATTCGGGAACAACGTGCGTTTCATTCGGGAACAACGTGCGTTTCATTCGGGAACAGCGTGCGTTTCATTCGGGAACAGCGTGCGTTTCATTCGGGAACAACGTGCGTTTCATTCGGGAACAACGTGCGTTTCATTCGGGAACAGCGTGCGTTTCATTCGGGAACAACGTGCGTTTCATTCGGGAACAACGTGCGTTTCATTCGGGAACAGCGTGCGTTTCATTCGGGAACAGCGTGCGTTTCATTCGGGAACAACGTGCGTTTCATTCGGGAACAGCGTGCGTTTCATTCGGGAACAGCGTGCGTTTCATTCGGGAACAACGTGCGTTTCATTCGGGAACAACGTGCGTTTCATTCGGGAACAGCGTGCGTTTCATTCGGGAACAGCGTGCGTTTCATTCGGAACAGCGTGCGTTTCATTCGGGAACAGCGTGCGTTTCATTCGGGAACAGCGTGCGTTTCATTCGGGAACAGCGTGCGTTTCATTCGGGAGCAACGTGCGTTTCATTCGGGAACAGCGTGCGTTTCATTCGGGAACAACGTGCGTTTCATTCGGGAACGGCGTGCGTTTCATTCGGGAACAACGTGCGTTTCATTCGGGAACAACGTGCGTTTCATTCGGGAACAACGTGCGTTTCATTCGGGAACAACGTGCGTTTCATTCGGAACGGCGTGCGTTTCATTCGGGAAAGGCGTGCGTTTCATTCGGGAACAACGTGTGTTTCATTCGGGAACAGCGTGTGTTTCATTCGGGAACAACGTGCGTTTCATTCGGGAACAACGTGCGTTTCATTCGGGAACAGCGTGCGTTTCATTCGGGAACGACGTGCGTTTCATTCGGGAACAACGTGCGTTTCATTCGGGAGCGGCGTGTGTTTCATTCGGGAACAACGTGCGTTTCATTCGGGAACGGCGTGCGTTTCATACGGGAACGGCGTGCGTTTCATACGGGAACGGCGTGCGTTTCATACGGGAACGGCGTGCGTTTCATACGGGAACGGCGTGCGTTCATTCTGGAACAACGTGCGTTTCATTCGGGAACAACGTGCGTTTCATTCGGGAACGGCGTGCGTTTCATACGGGAGCGGCGTGAATTTTGTGTGTGGAGTTGTGTCCCGGCTGTAATGTGTGTTGTGTTCATCAGGAATAACCATCATGGGAATCACAGGCAGGTTCTGCTGGATGCTCCCGTTCAGCTTTCTCAAATCTCTGCAGACAGCGGTAAGAAAACAATTACTATTCTAAACTCGGTGTTTTGATGTTAAACCTGTCTCACGGTGTTTGATGTTAAACCTGTCTCACGGTGTTTGATGTTAAACCTGTCTCACGTGTTTGATGTTAAACCTGTCTCACGGTGTTTGATGTTAAACCTGTCTCACTGTGTTTGATGTAACCCTGTCTCACGGTGTTTGATGTTAACCCTGTCTCACTGTGTTTGATGTAACCCTGTCTCACGGTGTTTGATGTAACCCTGTCTCACGGTGTTTGATGTAACCCTGTCTCACGGTGTTTGATGTAACCCTGTCTCACGGTGTTTGATGTAACCCTGTCTCACGGTGTTTGATGTAACCCTGTCTCACGGTGTTTGATGTAACCCTGTCTCACGGTGTTGATGTAACCCTGTCTCACGGTGTTTGATGTTAACCCTGTCTCACTGTGTTTGATGTAACCCTGTCTCACTGTGTTTGATGTTAACCCTGTCTCACGGTGTTTGATGTTAACCCTGTCTCACGGTGTTTGATGTAACCCTGTCTCACGGTGTTTGATGTTAACTGTCTCACGGTGTTTGATGTAACCCTGTCTCACGGTGTTTGATGTAACCCTGTCTCACGGTGTTTGATGTAACCCTGTCTCACGGTGTTTGATGTAACCTGTCTCACAGTTTTTGATGTAACCCTGTCTCACGGTGTTTGATGTAACCCTGTCTCACGGTGTTGATGTTAACCCTGTCTCACGGTGTTTGATGTTAACCCTGTCTCACGGTGTTTGATGTAACCCTGTCTCACGGTGTTTGATGTAACCCTGTCTCACGGTGTTTGATGTAACCCTGTCTCACGGTGTTTGATGTAACCCTGTCTCCTGTGCTCAGTGTGTGCAGCAGAGGACGTGCAGGGCATCTGGATGATGAAGCGTGGTCAGAACACGTAGGTCGCCTCCCTTCCCTCCATTTAAACTCCTGTCTAAACAACAGCTGATCTGTAAGAGTTGATCATGTGACTTCCTGTCTGCAGACGGTCAACGCTAAGAAGCTGGAGAAGGCCGAGGCGAAGCTGAAGGCTAAACTCGATCGCCGCACCGAGAGGGACGTCCTGAGACCCACCGCTCCAATGTGAGTACTCATTTGTCCTCACCTTTACACACCTGTGCTCTCAGTACTCACCGTCCTCTAAGTACTCACCTGTGCTCTCAGTACTCACCTGTCTCCTGTCTTTTCTCTCAGAGTCCTGGAGGAGGCGTCGGCCATCAGGCGAGCAATAAGAAAGACACCTCGACCTATCAGGGAAGAACAAGAGCTACGACATCCGCATCCGAGACTTTGATGTTTCCTTCGGAGAAAGGTGAGTCTATAGCAGCAGAACTATCAGCTGGTCCCAGGTCAGTCTGAACCAGCCCTCACTGTAGAGGAGAGTCTTCAGTGTATAGCAGCAGAACTAGCAGCTGGTCCCAGGTCAGTTTGAACCAGCCCTCACTATAAGAGGAGAGTCTTCAGTCTATGCAGCAGAACTAGCAGCTGTCCCAGGTCAGCCTGAACCAGCCCTCACTATAAGAGGAGAGTCTTCAGTCTATAGCAGCAGAACTAGCAGCTGGTCCCAGTCATCCTGAACCAGCCTCACTGTAAGAGGAGAGTCTTCAGTCTATAGCAGCAGAACTAGCAGCTGGTCCCAGGTCAGCCTGAACCAGCCCTCACTATGAGAGGGAGTCTTCAGTCTATAGCAAGAACTAGCAGCTGGTCCCAGGTCAGTCTGAACCAGCCCTCATTATAAGAGGAGAGTCTTCATCTATAGCAGCAGAACTAGCAGCTGGTCCCAGGTCAGCCTGAACCAGCCCTCACTATAAGAGGAGAGTCTTCAGTCTATAGCAGCAGAACTAGCAGCTGGTCCCAGGTCAGCTGAACCAGCCCTCACTGTAAGAGGAGAGTCTTCAGTCTATAGCAGCAGAACTAGGGGCTGGTCCCAGTCAGCCTGAACCAGCCCTCACTGTAAGAGGAGTGTCTTCAGTCTATAGCAGCAGAACTAGCAGCTGGTCCCAGGTCAGCCTGAACCAGCCCTCACTGTAAGAGGAGAGTCTTCAGTCTATAGCAGCAGAACTAGGGCTGGTCCCAGGTCAGCCTGAACCAGCCCCACTGTAAGAGGAGTGTCTTCAGTCTATAGCAGCAGAACTAGCAGCTGGTCCCAGGTCAGCCTGAACCAGCCCTCACTGTAAGAGGAGAGTCTTCAGTCTATAGCAGCAGAACTAGCAGCTGGTCCCAGGTCAGTCTGAACCAGCCCTCACTGTAAGAGGAGAGTCTTCAGTCTATAGCAGCAGAACTAGCGCTGGTCCCAGGTCAGCCTGAACCAGCCCTCACTGTAAGAGGAGAGTCTTCAGTCTATAGCAGCAGAACTAGGAGCTGGTCCCAGGTCAGTCTGAAACCAGCCCTCACTATAAGAGGAGAGTCTTCAGTCTATAGCAGCAGAACTAGCAGCTGGTCCCAGGTCAGTCTGAACCAGCCCTCACTGTAAGAGGAAGAGTCTTCAGTCTATAGCAGCAGAACTAGCAGCTGGTCCCAGGTCAGTCTGAACCAGCCCTCACTGTAAGAGGAGAGTCTTCAGTCTATAGCAGCAGAACTAGCAGCTGGTCCCAGGTCAGTCTGAACCAGCCCTCACTGTAAGAGGAGAGTCTTCAGTCTATAGCAGCAGAACTAGGAGCTGGTCCCAGGTCAGTCTGAACCAGCCCTCACTATAAGAGGAGAGTCTTCAGTCTATAGCAGCAGAACTAGCAGCTGGTCCCAGGTCAGTCTGACCAGCCCTCACTATAAGAGGAGAGTCTTCAGTCTATAGCAGCAGAACTAGCAGCTGGTCCCAGGTCAGTCTGAACCAGCCCTCACTGTAAGAGGAGAGTCTTCAGTCTATAGCACAGAACTAGGAGCTGGTCCCAGGTCAGTCTGAACCAGCCCTCACTGTAAGAGGAGAGTCTTCTGTCTATAGCAGCAGAACTAGCAGCTGGTCCCAGGTCAGCCTGAACCAGCCCTCACTGTAAGAGGAGAGTCTTCAGTCTATAGCAGCAGAACTAGCAGCTGGTCCCAGGTCAGTCTGAACCAGCCCTCACTGTAAGAGAGAGTCTTCAGTCTATAGCAGCAGAACTAGCAGCTGGTCCCAGGTCAGCCTGAACCAGCCCTCACTGTAAGAGGAGAGTCTTCAGTCTATAGCAGCAGAACTAGCAGCTGGTCCCAGGTCAGTCTGAACCAGCCCTCACTGTAAGAGGAGAGTCTTCAGTCTATAGCAGCAGACTAGGAGCTGGTCCCAGGTCAGTCTGAACCAGCCCTCACTGTAAGAGGAGAGTCCTTCTGTCTATAGCAGCAGAACTAGCAGCTGGTCCCAGGTCAGTCTGAACCAGCCCTCACTGTAAGAGGAGAGTCTTCAGTCTATAGCAGCAGAACTAGGAGCTGGTCCCAGGTCAGTCTGAACCAGCCCTCACTGTAAGAGAGTCTTCAGTCTATAGCAGCAGAACTAGGGCTGGTCCCAGGTCAGCCTGAACCAGCCCTCACTGTAAGAGGAGAGTCTTCAGTCTATAGCAGCAGAACTAGCAGCTGGTCCCAGGTCAGTCTGAACCAGCCCTCACTGTAAGAGGAGAGTCTTCAGTCTATAGCAGCAGAACTAGGGGCTGGTCCCAGGTCAGTCTGAACCAGCCCTCACTGTAAGAGGAGAGTCTTCAGTCTATAGCAGCAGAACTAGCAGCTGTCCAGGTCAGTCTGAACCAGCCCTCACTGTAAGAGGAGAGTCTTCAGTGTATAGCAGCAGAACTAGCAGCTGGTCCCAGGTCAGTCTGAACCAGCCCTCACTAAGAGGAGAGTCTTCAGTCTATAGCAGCAGAACTAGGAGCTGGTCCCAGGTCAGTCTGAACCAGCCCTCACTATAAGAGGAGAGTCTTCAGTCTATAGCAGCAGAACTAGCAGCTGGTCCCAGGTCAGTCTGAACCAGCCCTCACTAAGAGGAGAGTCTTCAGTCTATAGCAGCAGAACTAGCAGCTGGTCCCAGGTCAGCCTGAACCAGCCCTCACTGTAAGAGGAGAGTCTCAGTCTATAGCAGCAGAACTAGCAGCTGGTCCCAGGTCAGTCTGAACCAGCCCTCACTGTAAGAGGAGAGTCTTCAGTCTATAGCAGCAGAACTAGCAGCTGTCCCAGGTCAGTCTGAACCAGCCCTCACTGTAAGAGGAGTGTCTTCAGTCTATAGCAGCAGAACTAGCAGCTGGTCCCAGGTCAGTCTGAACCAGCCCTCACTAAGAGGAGAGTCTTCAGTCTATAGCACAGAACTAGCAGCTGGTCCCAGGTCAGTCTGAACCAGCCCTCACTGTAATAGGAGAGTCTTCAGTCTATAGCAGCAGAACTAGCAGCTGGTCCCAGGTCAGTCTGAACCAGCCCTCACTGTAAGAGGAGAGTCTTCAGTCTATAGCAGCAGAACTAGAGCTGGTCCCAGTCAGTCTGAACCAGCCCTCACTGTAAGAGGAGAGTCTTCAGTCTATAGCAGCAGAACTAGCAGCTGGTCCCAGGTCAGTCTGAACCAGCCTCACTATAAGAGGAGATCTTCAGTCTATAGCAGCAGAACTAGCAGCTGGTCCAGGTCAGCCTGAACCAGCCCTCACTGTAAGGAGAGTCTTCAGTCTATAGCAGCAGAACTAGCAGCTGGTCCCAGGTCAGTCTGAACCAGCCCTCACTATAAGAGGAGAGTCTTCAGTGTATAGCAGCAGACTAGCAGCTGGTCCCAGGTCAGTCTGACCAGCCCTCATTATAAGAGGAGAGTCTTCAGTCTATAGCAGCAGAACTAGCAGCTGGTCCCAGGTCAGTCTGAACCAGCCCTCACTGTAAGAGGAGAGTCTTCAGTCTATAGCAGCAGAACTAGCAGCTGGTCCCAGGTCAGTCTGAACCAGCCCTCACTGTAAGAGGAGGTCTTCAGTCTATAGCAGCAGAACTAGGGGCTGGTCCCAGGTCAGTCTGAACCAGCCCTCACTGTAAGAGGAGAGTCTTCAGTCTATAGCAGCAGAACTAGCAGCTGGTCCCAGGTCAGTCTGAACCAGCCCTCACTGTAGAGGAGAGTCTTCAGTGTATAGCAGCAGAACTAGCAGCTGTCCCAGGTCAGTCTGAACCAGCCCTCACTAAGAGGAGAGTCTTCATCTATAGCAGCAGAACTAGGAGCTGGTCCCAGGTCAGTCTGAACCAGCCCTCACTGTAAGAGGAGAGTCTTCAGTCTATAGCAGCAGAACTAGCAGCTGGTCCCAGGTCAGTCTGAACCAGCCTCACTGTAAGAGAGAGTCTTCAGTCTATAGCAGCAGAACTAGCAGCTGTCCCAGGTCAGTCTGAACCAGCCCTCACTGTAGAGGAGTGTCTTCAGTCTATAGCAGCAGAACTAGCAGCTGGTCCCAGGTCAGTCTGAACCAGCCCTCACTAAGAGGAGTCTTCAGTCTATAGCAAGCAGAACTAGCAGCTGGTCCCAGGTCAGTCTGAACCAGCCCTCCTGTAAGAGAGAGTCTTCAGTCTATAGCAGCAGAACTAGCAGCTGGTCCCAGGTCAGTCTGAACCAGCCTCACTGTAAGAGGAGAGTCTTCAGTCTATAGCAGCAGAACTAGCAGCTGGTCCCAGGTCAGTCTGAACCAGCCCTCACTATAAGAGGAGAGTCTTCAGTCTATAGCAGCAGAACTAGCAGCTGGTCCCAGGTCAGCCTGAACCAGCCCTCACTGTAAGAGGAGAGTCTTCAGTCTATAGCAGCAGAACTAGCAGCTGGTCCCAGGTCAGTCTGAACCAGCCTCACTATAAGAGGAGAGTCTTCAGTGTATAGCAGCAGAACTAGCAGCTGGTCCCGGTCAGTCTGAACAGCCCTCATTATAAGAGGAGAGTCTTCAGTCTATAGCAGCAGAACTAGCAGCTGGTCCCAGGTCAGTCTGAACCAGCCCTCACTGTAAGAGGAGAGTCTTCAGTCTATAGCAGCAGAACTAGCAGCTGGTCCCAGGTTCAGTCTGACCAGCCCTCACTGTAAGAGGAGAGTCTTCAGTCTATAGCCAGAACTAGCAGCTGGTCCCAGGTCAGCCTGAACCAGCCCTCACTGTAAGAGGAAGTCTTCAGTCTATAGCAGCAGAACTAGCAGCTGGTCCCAGGTCAGTCTGAACCAGCCCTCACTGTAAGAGGAGAGTCTTCAGTCTATAGCAGCAGAACTAGCAGCTGGTCCCAGGTCAGTCTGAACCAGCCCTCACTGTAAGAGAGAGTCTTCAGTCTATAGCAGCAGAACTAGCAGCTGGTCCCAGGTCAGTCTGAACCAGCCCTCATTATAAGAGGAGAGTCTCAGTCTATAGCAGCAGAACTAGCAGCTGGTCCCAGGTCAGTCTGAACCAGCCCTCACTGTAGAGGAGAGTCTTCAGTCTATAGCAGCAGAACTAGCAGCTGGTCCCAGGTCAGTCTGAACCAGCCCTCACTGTAAGAGGAGAGTCTTCAGTCTATAGCAGCAGAACTAGCAGCTGGTCCCAGGTCAGCTGAACCAGCCCTCACTGTAAGAGGAGAGTCTTCAGTCTATAGCAGCAGAACTAGGAGCTGGTCCCAGGTCAGTCTGAACCAGCCCTCACTGTAGAGAGGAGAGTCTTCAGTTCTATAGCAGCAGAACTAGGGGCTGGTCCCAGGTCAGCCTGAACCAGCCCTCACTGTAAGAGGAGAGTCTTCAGTCTATAGCAGCAGAACTAGCAGCTGGTCCCAGGTCAGTCTGAACCAGCCTCACTGTAAGAGGAGAGTCTTCAGTCTATAGCAGCAGAACTAGGTGGTCCCAGGTCAGTCTGAACCAGCCCTCACTGTAAGAGGAGAGTCTTCAGTCTATAGCAGCAGAACTAGCAGCTGGTCCCAGGTCAGTCTGAACCAGCCCTCACTGTAAGAGGAGAGTCTTCAGTGTATAGCAGCAGAACTAGCAGCTGGTCCCAGGTCGTCTGAACCAGCCCTCACTAAGAGGAGAGTCTTCAGTCTATAGCAGCAGAACTAGGAGCTGGTCCCAGGTCAGTCTGAACCAGCCTCACTATAAGAGGGAGTCTTCAGTCTATAGCAGCAGAACTAGCAGCTGGTCCCAGGTCAGTCTGAACCAGCCCTCACTAAGAGGAGAGTCTTCAGTCTATAGCAGCGAACTAGCAGCTGGTCCCAGGTCAGCCTGAACCAGCCCTCACTGTAAAGGAGAGTCTTCAGTCTATAGCAGAACTAGCAGCTGGTCCCAGGTCAGTCTGAACCAGCCCTCACTGTAAGAGGAGAGTCTTCAGTCTATAGCGCAGAACTAGCAGCTGGTCCCAGGTCAGTCTGAACCAGCCCTCACTGTAAAGAGTGTCTTCAGTCTATAGCAGCAGAACTAGCAGCTGGTCCCAGGTCAGTCTGAACCAGCCCTCACTAAGAGGAGAGTCTTCAGTCTATAGCAGCAGAACTAGCAGCTGGTCCAGTCAGTCTGAACCAGCCCTCACTGTAAGAGGAGAGTCTTCAGTCTATAGCAGCAGAACTAGCAGCTGTCCAGGTCAGTCTGAACCAGCCCTCACTGTAAGAGAGAGTCTTCAGTCTATAGCAGCAGAACTAGAGCTGGTCCCAGGTCAGTCTGAACCAGCCCTCACTGTAGAGGAGA
>JAAOOA010001984.1:72500-74264 GCA_012861695.1 Trematomus loennbergii
ACATACAGCACATACAGGTACTACTGCAGTACAGACAGCACATACAGGTACTACTGCAGTACAGACAGCACATACAGGTACTACTGCAGTACAGACAACACATACAGGTACTACTACAGTACAGACAGCACATACAGGTACTACTGCAGTACAGACAGCACATACAGGTACTACTACAGTACAGACAGCACATACAGGTACTACTGCAGTACAGACAGCACATACAGGTACTACTACAGTACAGACGGCACATACAGGTACTACTGCAGTACAGACAGCACATACAGGTACTACTGCAGTACAGACAGCACATACAGGTACTACTACAGTACAGACAGCACATACAGGTACTACTGCAGTACAGACAGCACATACAGGTACTACTGCAGTACAGACAGCACATACAGGTACTACTACAGTACAGACAGCACATACAGGTACTACTCATGCATTGCGTCACTGACGGCGTGTGTCTCTGCTTCAGGTGTTCATCGACAGATTCCGGTACAACGCTAACAGAGCAGCTCAGGTCCAGAGCAAACTGAAACTACTGGAGAGACTGTGAGTACACACACCTGATACACACCTGATACACACCTGATACACACCTGATACACACCTGGTACACACCTGGTACACACCTGGTACACACCTGGTACACACCTATACACACCTGATACACACCTGATACACACCTGATACACACCTGATGCACACCTGGTACACACCTAATACACACCTGATGCACACCTGATACACACCTGATGCACACCTGGTACACACCTGGTACACACCTGATACACACCTGGTACACACCTGATACACACCTGATACACACCTGATACACACCTATACACACCTGGTACACACCTGATACACACCTGATACACACCTGGTACACACCTGGTACACACCTGATACACACCTGATACACACCTATACACACCTGATACACACCTGGTACACACCTGATACACACCTGATACACACCTGGTACACACTGGTACACACCTGATACACACCTGATACACACCTGATACACACCTGATACACACACCTGGTGCACACCTGTGTCCCTTGCTACCTGTGCTGCTGTGACGCTCCTCTGACAGACAGGTAACTCTGTTTGTTTCCTCCTGCAGACCTAGATGAAGCCGCTTGAAAAAGAGATTGAGGTCTCCTTAAAGTAAGAAGATCAGATTGATTGATTGATTGATTGGTTAATTGATGAGTTAATTGATTAATTGATGAACATGCTTTGTGTTCCTCAGGTTCCCAGATAACTTTGAGAAGTTGTCTCCTCCCATCCTTCAGTTGGATGAGCTGGAGTTTTACTACACTCCGGATCGTCCTCTCTTCTCTGGACTCAACGTGTCGGCGACCTCGAGTCTCGCATCTGCATCGTACGTTCAACCAGCCAATCACAGCCCAGCATTCACATGAGACTTCACACCTGTAATCAGTGCCCTAAACACCTGACGCTCTTGTGTTTCCTGATAGGTCGGTGAAAACGGCGCGGGTAAAACCACCGTCCTGAAGCTGCTGGGCGACTTAACGCCGGTCAACGGAATGAGACAAGCCCACAGGTACCAGTTCACAGGGAACCTTCACCTTCAGTAAACTTATTACAATGTTAGGGAACCATTTAGTGAATCGTTAACGCTCTGTCTATAGGTTCATTTGTTTTTAGGGAACCGTTAACTCTTAGTTTTGGAGTACTATTTAGGGAACCGTTAACTCTTAGTTTATAAAGTACTATTTAGG
>JAAOOA010001985.1:0-82281 GCA_012861695.1 Trematomus loennbergii
GTCATCTGCCAATCACAAATATCATGTGTTTGGAATGGCAGGTTCTGAGAAGGCAATGTCAAGTTAATGTTAAAATAGACATAAACATCTTAAAATAGTAAATATTTAAAGCGTTCCTTTGATTAATTCAGTACTTTGTTTTATGTTAGTAATATGTTCAGGTATCAGATACACACAGGGGTTAAATTGGGCCCGGCTCATAGGACGATGCTCTGACTTCATCACCCTCACATATTGTCATATGTGTTCAAAAAAACTACATATATGTTAAAACCTTTCTCGTTCTTAACATAGACTATATTTAGGGTCGATATGGGTTGACTTCATTTTTTTGCTCCTCCGTGCAAAGAGTCTGCAAACCACCCGTCCTGTAACACGGAGCCGTTTCTTAGGCCATAATCTCTCAGCCCTCCAAATGAACTGAGATTCCACACACACATTTTAAGATGTTCTGATACGCCCGACCAATACAAAGCACGGCTTTTAAGGAAAGGATAAAGTCACTAATCATGTAGTTGCTTTTAACTGTTCTTTGGTAAGTGTGCAGAGCATGTTGATTTGAAATGGTAATTTGAAGGTTGAATATTTGTGTATATATTAATAATTAATGTAAATTAATTCCAGTTAAATGTAACTATTAAGAAGACGGTTCTGTTTGTAATACTTTCTATTTTCATTGTGTTATTTGGTGGCATCAATGTGTGCATTTGATACAGGAGCAGTGTCTTTAGGGCCTCATATATAGCCCTTAAGGTCAAAATAAAGAGGTCCTCGACCACGCACCGCATAGAAAGGTTCAAACTGTCTGGGAATGGATGCAAAACATCTATTGTCTCATTATCCATCTATTTGCTGGATGATGTTTGGTTTTGAGTCTAAACGTGTTAAAGGAGGAACATGTGCAGCGGGCCGCTGGTTAGCATCTGTTCACTTCATGAGCACATCCAGTGTGACTGACATCCAATTAACATTCATGAAAGAGCACAAATTGAATTAACCAAAAAAACACAATCTTTCACTTATTCGGGATGGACATGATCCTCAGAGACATTTTATTATATTTCAATCATCCGTCTTTCTTGGTCATTGTGCAATATTACTCATTATGAATAAAACACACCAGGAGACAGCTCTTCGTGTCCCGCGGGAAAATACCCGTTGTGTCCTCGTTACGGCCTCTAATGTAATCTGACTGGCAGCTCAACCCCCTCTCTCAATCACTGTGCTGGACAAAGACGACAATTCCACTTATTTAATAAGCTTTTCACTTTAGAAATCACAAAGAGGTGTTAATATGTGGAGATTATCCTGCTGAACTAAACGTATAAGAATCATAAACATTTGTTTATCATAAACTTGGTGCGTAGGTGCTGACTTGTCTATTCAAAGTATTTTTGATACACTTTCAATTGTGCTTACAGCTAATTATTTTGACTGAACAACATGACCGGAGAGATTTATATTCTACCATTTTTACAGTCAAATACCGGCTAGCAGAAACACTGAGTATTTGAATATAGAAACCACCCCACATGTATAGCTTTGTGTGGTGCTAGGTTCACGAGAGGATCCGCAATCGCACTTTGTTGCGTAGCTTCAGTGTCGTAGCCGAGATGCCAACACAGTCTCACGGCATTTCGTGTTATAGTCACGAAATTAATCTATTGAATCGTGTTCACCAACACGATTTCGCCATCTTTTTCGTGTCACAGAACGATTTTAAAAGCAATGTAAATAATAACAAATTAGAAGGAAAAAGACATTTAAAAAAATACAGATTTAAGTATTCTGACAAAGAACGATTTTAGAAGCAATGTATTTCTATTGGTAGTATGTTTCGTGCCTGCACCAAATAATAACAAATTAGAAGGAAAAAAAGATGACATAAAATACAGATTTCAGTATTCTGAGGCTCTGAGACATTTCTTTTCCTCACGGACGGCAACAAAACTCAGACATTATACAATTTAAATAAAAGGGATAGGGTTACCCCTAGATTCCACCGGGTCCGTCTGCGGCGCGTTACGGGCGGTTACGGGCGTGTTACGGCTGCGCCGCGGTGCTCACGGCGATCGCGGCCACTCTAGTCAATGGGTGCTATTCCACCACACGCGGCGCGTTACGGCTCAGAAGCGTCCCAGAAGCGGCTCGGCTCAGGGCTCCTCTAAAATTAGGATCGAATCCTATTTTTGTCGCGGCGCAGCCGTAACGTAAGGTCGGGCAGGCAGGAAGTGGAACTTTCAGAGCATATATAGTATATATATATATATAGATATATACACACACACAAACAAATTTTGCAGACCCTATCCCTCCGTAGCCTTTCAAGTAGGAGGAGAAATGCCAGCGTTCTCCTCCGGTTTACAGGCACTGTGTAAATTATATATATGAATAATTATGATGATGAATGCATTTTTTTACCACTAAAATACAGCAACACATCTTTGATTCATGTCGTTTATAACTGGAATATTACAGTTATTATTAACTTTGTCTGTACAAAGTAGCCTGTCCAGGAAATATGCCCAAATCAACAAAACTGCGAGCCGGCAGGCAAGACGCTCCGCTTCTGAAATGCTTCTGAAACGCGCCTGGTAGGGTATGACGCCGGAGGAGGCCGGACCAAAACCGCAACGCGGCGCAGACGGACCCGGTGGAATCTAGGGGTTAGGCTTAGGGTAAGATATTGAGTAAGAACATGTTTTTATGAACCACACAGCTTCTGGTCTTCCAAGACCCGACCGGACAAAAAGACGTGTTGCAGGCACGAAACATACTACCAATAGAAATACATTGCATTTAAAATCGTTCTGTGTGACACGAAAAAAAGGTGAAAATCGTGTTGGTGAACACAAATCAATAGATTAAATTAATTTCGTGACTAATAACACGAAATGCCGTGAGACTGGGTTGGAGATGCTGTTGATAGTGAGATGTGTCTGCCGTTTCCTCTCAACTGTTTGACCGGTATGATGCACCATCCAGTACTTAGAGTGCATTTTAACATACTACATATTGGCCCTCATGCTCTCAAACAGTACACGTACATACAAAAGTACTGAGATGTCACTCACATAAAGTGAGAAGCCTGCAGGGCAGAGGTCAGGGCGGTAAAAACATCCTGCAGATGATGAAATGATGTTTGTGGTTAATGAGCTGCAGCTTGGACTCTGTGGACTAACGAGCTCCGGCCTTAATGAGAGCTGTTAACGAGCTGCTCTCAGGTGACCTCATTAACCCTTGTGCCCTCCTCGAATTTTCAACCTTTCGCCCCTTCGTGGCAAAAATGTACACGCCCATAATAACTGCTACTAATCATCATACATCAACATTTCTTTCTACTTTGTTTTTCATGAATCACTTAAACAACTTATAACGTACTCAAAACTACCAAACATTCAATAATTTCTGGATTTTAACCCTTTAAATGCCTGTTTAATTATTTGAATTATTTCATTATTTATGACAAAAAGCACAAAAAATGAATTTCTTTCAATATAATAATTAGTAGAGGGATGGCACTTTGGTGGTTACTAGAGTCTTGGATGTGTCAAAGATTAGCAAAAATTGATTTGACTGCTGTTGGGAGTAGAACACTTTTCTGGTGGCTGAATAGCCCCCCTCTCTCCGCGCCGTTCGTTGAATGAGGCTGAAATCTCTATTAAAATAAGAAAGGAATTGAAAACACCGGAATCAAAATTATAACAAATTATCTGAGTTTACTGGTAGGAAATCAAACACATATACAAGTTATACAGAGTACTCCGGGTACTCCGGGCTTCAGGTTTGTGACGCGGTTTACAGGTAGACAGACCAGCCTTCAGGAAACGAGAAGTACAGACTTCAAGTTTGGGATGCGGTTTACCGTCTTCTAGACCTGCCTTCAGCAAACAAGAAGCATTTTACACTTGAAAACATCAGTATTTCTATCTATCTTTGGGGCGGAGATTGCTCAACTCTTCCTTCCCACTTTCTCCCAAGCGAATCAGTAGAGCCCCTGGGGAGGAGCGTTTAAACTAACCACCTCCCCCAAGTGCCCTGATTGGCTGGATTCGCTTCTGGCCGAGGTCAATCAGAGTTTCGAACAGAGTGATATCCCCAACCACACCAGGTCAAAAGTCAATGTTTATTTCTACCTTATCTTACCTCTACATTCCTTTCCCAGGGGATTCTTTCACCTAAATTATCCTCCTTCACCTATTTAACGATACATTTTATGACTTAGCAACAGCATCTGGCTCTTAGGAATCATAAGAAGGATGTAATGTTTGTCTTTAACGACCTTAATGACGACATCTGCTTTTAGGGGTGAACCCAGGTCAGGTTGGTGTATGAAACACAGAATCTCTGAGTCAGTGAGTTTGAAAGTGAGAACAACATTCCTATATATATGATTACCCATAAACCGTTGTGATTACATAAACCAGTTCAACTAATACATGTTCACTAAAATACAATGTCGAATCATATCTCTTTACTTCAATCCCTCTTTTGATCTCACCTCACGAGATCAACATATAGCATTTGAAACATTACCACTGTCAATTTTCTTCTTACTGTGTCTGTCCCAACATTTATATAAACCCATCAGAAGTTGGGATATAGAGCACTTTAAACCTCTAGGAACAGTCCACAACAACAACTTATTATGACAGTGGAGGGAGAATAAAATATGTCTAAAAAGCACAGTCCTTGTCAGCTGAGTCATCTTTACTCTTCCCTCAATGGTGGAACTGATGAGTCTTAACACACAATGAGCAGATACAAGGCACACAACAACAACCACATGTCACTAAAATGGCAATGAAAGTAGCCACAGAAATTAGAAAAGACATTATCATACTTTTCCCTCTTTTGGTAACACATAGTTCTGTAGAATAAAAAAATACAAATCCCTTACATTATGGGATATAAAAATAAAGTTGAAAGTTCCTCAAAAAAATGGATTGTTCAGACAAAGTTCCACACCGGCTATATCAACCTGTTTCAGCGGGAAATGGAGTTCCCTGTGCCGTCTTGGTTTGCCATGTCTTCGTCCCCCCAGCCCGCTGACGGCGGCTTCTGGGGTGCTTGCTAGAGAGATGTGGCCTGATTGTCTTCCCCCGGCCCGCTGATGGCGGCCTCCGGGTCGATGTTGGAGAGATGTCCTGATACTCCTCCTCCGGCCCCTCCGGCCCGCTGATGGCGGCTTCCGGGTCGACTGCTGGAGAGATGTCCTGATCCTCCTCCTCCTTTCTGCTGATGGCGCCTCCTGGGTCGACTGCCTTGACGAGGGCCAGATCTCTCCTGATGTCGTCTAGGGTCCTCGCGACGAGGGCCAACTCTGTCCTGATGTCGTCTAGGGTCCTCGCAGGTGTTTTTCCCGACCGCACACTGGCTCCAGTGGTACCAGTTGTCCCCTTTCCATCTAGGCGGACGGCATGGGAGGTCCCCTCCAACCAGACGTAATCTGCTGTGTTGGCCTTGTGTTTCTCAGGTCCCCCTTTCGACGTCAGCAGCCTGTGTGGAGAAGTCTCATACCAAGCCCTTAAGTTGCTGGAAATATGGTTTTGAAATCATCTTTTCTACTTCTTTAGTGTTTATTGGCGGCACCAACTAGTCTGGAGTGTGGACAAGAGACTATGCAGAAAATAATAAACAAAAATTAAAAAATTAAAATAAAAATAAAAAATTAAAAATTAAAAATTAAAAATTAAAAATTAAAATTAAAAAATTAAAAATTAAAAATTAAAAATTAAAAATTAAAATAAAACAAAAATTAAAATAAAACAAAAAAGGAACAAACTAACAAAACAAAAAATAACCAAAGCTAGATTATTTTAAATGTATCAATTTCTCTTTAAAGCAACAAACAAACCAAAACAAAAAATACCATAACTAGTATTTTTAAATTGATAATTTCTCCTAAAAACGTAATAATCTCACATACATATTGTCTGATGTATATTCTATCCTTTCCCCCCTTTTACTGAAATAGAACGCCGTTAACGGTGTTCCTATTTTCAGAAATATCGAGCCTTACACATCAGTTATTTAATATCAGGTATATATTTATTATCACTATTACTTATATATCAGGCATTAAATGTCAGCCTTCTTCCATGATTGACCTCGTCTATATTATCTGACTTATATTGATACGTGTCTGTTTGTATTTATTTAATATACTGGGCAATTTATTGATAACTCTTTTGAATCCCTCTTTTCTTAACAACTGGAGCTATGGCTATTTTGAAATCTGACTTGGTTAAGAGATGATTAGTTTATTGGTGAGAGCAAAACTCTTCCTCTTGTTCTGGGGAGGGGGTTTGGGAGAGTTCCTTACAATCTCCAGATCTTCCTCTCTGTGTTAAGGCCATAAAACCCTTAATGGGCTCTGTGGTCTGTTCAGATTTAGATTTTCTCCCTCTCCAGAGGTCATGCCTGTCTTTGACCCTGTGTGCTGCTGTGAAACTGCAGCACCTCCGGAGCAGAGAGAGGGGAGATCTCTTCCCAAAAGTGTAAGCTCCCTTTTGAGCAACATAGCACCACATTTAACTCTCCTGACTTGTTTGTAAAGCGTTCTTCCAGACCTGAATTGAGTCTTCTGTTGTGTAACGGAAAATCCCATTTCCAAAAAGGGGTTAGTTTAATAGTCCTTATCATATTATCGCACTGTGCTTGCATGCTAGGACCTAATTCTCTTTCTACATGTTTTAGCTCCATATTAGCAGGGTTCACTAACATGGTTGGTTGATCCAGTTTAAGATTTTCAATATCTACCATTACTATTTCCAACATTCCTTCCCTGAATATCAGGTCAACAATGTGTTTTCCTTTAGGAGTATTAGATGGGATACTCATAAGTGGCATTGTGAGCCATTATCTCCGTAGGGTGGAGGTAGGGTCTCAGACATTATACCACCTTCTTGTTGCTCTCTGTCCCTATGTCTTCTGCAATTCTTTACCCACAGTTCTTTTCACTGGATTTTTCTCTCAAGTATTACACAGATTTGACTTAAAAAAATCACACAGAGCTCATTCCCATATACAGTCTGTCCGGCTATTTGTACGATGTTTACTACAACAGATAATTGCGGTGTTTAAGCGTGCTCCGACACCCCACTCTTAGAGATGCGACGCTTACATGGAGTTTTAATCTCAAACCACAAAAATCCTTCATCGCCACATACAGCCTTCCAGACTATGACTACGTACTGTTTACACACACATTCTATCTCCTGGGGTCAGGCAAATTTCTATTGTGCGATGTATATTTCAACAGATAGCGTGACTTCCAGAAGTAATCTTCTACAACCCCCTGGTGATTGCGACTTCTGGCTTGGAGTTTAAAAACCCAGTCAACAAAATCTCTTTATCGTCACGTTTAATGAGCCTGATCAACCCCTCTTTAAGAGTTTTGATGAGATCCGGTCGTTCCAAATAATTAGTTGGAGGTCGCGTCTCTCTCCTCTTCTATCACCCACCATATTACAATTACAGAAATTTTATACATTTAAAGCACCACGAAAGGTAACCGCATTAATCAATCTGATCATGACCTGCGGGGAATGTAACCCTTCTTTTACAGCCTTACAGTCTTTTTGAAAGCCCTGGAAGGTAACCGTATTCCTCAATGTTATATTGACCTACGGGGAATTTAACCCTATTTTGACACCTTCGTAATCTTTAATTAAAGCGCGGCAAGGTAACCGCATTAATCAATCTTATCATGATCTGCGGGGAATTTAACCCTCTTTTTCTAGCCTTGCAGCCTTCGTATTTAGTGAGTGAAGGGCCGGGACTGAATACCCGCCTCTCTCAAACACTTCCCCAATATCCCCAACCTGTAGTATGTATTGTATTTCCCACCGTGACTAAGAACACTGAGAACGCTGCTGACAACTCCAAATTTTTAGTATAATCAATCACAGATTTTTGATATTCAAAACAGGTGTCTGCTCACCTTTTGTGTATAGAGCTCTTGCAGTTGTCAACAGTGTCTCTTTGTCCTCCCCCTGGACTGGATTCTGTCCCCTGGCTGTCGGTGTCCCTTTCTAGAGGTCAGCTCACAAACGTCGGGTCACCAATTGTTGGGAGTAGAACACTTTTCTGGTGGCTGAATAGCCCCCCTCTCTCCGCGCCGTTCGTTGAATGAGGCTGAAATCTCTATTAAAATAAGAAAGGAATTGAAAACACCGGAATCAAAATTATAACAAATTATCTGAGTTTACTGGTAGGAAATCAAAACACATATACAAGTTATACAGAGTACTCCGGGTACTCCGGGCTTCAGGTTTGTGACGCGGTTTACAGGTAGACAGACCAGCCTTCAGGAAACGAGAAGTACAGACTTCAAGTTTGGGATGCGGTTTACCGTCTTCTAGACCTGCCTTCAGCAAACAAGAAGCATTTTACACTTGAAAACATCAGTATTTCTATCTATCTTTGGGGCGGAGATTGCTCAACTCTTCCTTCCCACTTTACTCCCAAGCGAATCAGTAGAGCCCCTGGGGAGGAGCCGTTTAAACTAACCACCTCCCCCAAGTGCCCTGATTGGCTGGATTCGCTTCTGGCCGAGGTCAATCAGAGTTTCGAACAGAGTGATATCCCCAACCACACCAGGTCAAAAGTCAATGTTTATTTCTACCTTATCTTACCTCTACATTCCTTTCCCAGGGATTCTTTCACCTAAATTATCCTCCTTCACCTATTTAACGATACATTTTATGACTTAGCAACAGCATCTGGCTCTTAGGAATCATAAGAAGGATGTAATGTTTGTCTTTAACGACCTTAATGACGACATCTGCTTTTAGGGGTGAACCCAGGTCAGGTTGGTGTATGAAACACAGAATCTCTGAGTCAGTGAGTTTGAAAGTGAGAACAACATTCCTATATATATGATTACCCATAAACCGTTGTGATTACATAAACCAGTTCAACTAATACATGTTCACTAAAATACAATGTCGAATCATATCTCTTTACTTCACTGCATTATTATTTTTTACGTAGTATCAGATACTACCTCTGGACACCTTTGTGGCAAAAATGTACACGCCCATAATAACTTCTATTAAATCATCATACATCAATATCTTTTTTTCATGAATCACATAAACAACTTCTAACGTACTCAAAACTACCATTTTCGGTTTCGATTTTAACCCTTTAAACGCCTGTTTCATTATTTCATTTATCTCAAAAATGCCTCATTGACTTCCATTCAGACCACATTTGTTGATCTCATTGCCATTGCCGTATAAAACCATGCATTTTGTAATGTCAGCATTTCATTTAGAAGAAAAGTAGTGATATTTGATATTTCTACTCTATTCCAACAGATTAAACAATTTTCCCACTGTAGGCCGATGCATTAAATTCTTACATTTTTGCCAGTTATATTATGGAGCCGTGTGACTACCAGGGGGCCCTGAGAGTGGTGTGTGTGTGTGTGTGTGTGTGTGTGTGTGTGTGTGTGTGTGTATGTATATGTATGCGTGTGCGTGTGCGTGTGTGCGTGTGTGTGTGTGCGTGTGTGTGTGTGCGTGTGTGTGTGTGTCATTTCCAGCAGCAGACTAGCAGGTCCTGCAGCATGTGACCTGGTGCTCTCAGGTGATAGAACAACATTTTTTTAGGCCTGTGCACAACCAGCACACACCTCTCCTCCTCTCCGTGTGTGTGAGAATCTGTAAGCATGCACAGATCATTTCATGGGAACAAAAGGCCATCTTTTGAGGGATGTGTTTGATGTGTCTTTGAAGAGCTGCTTGATTACTCAAAAACAAAAAACAACTGTTAGTGTGTTTATGCACCTGGCTGCCAAAGATAAACATGCAGTTTGACCAAGGGCATATTTCATTAGTGAGCAGAGAAGGAGAAAGACCTGGAGCAAAGAGAAGGAACTCAAATGAAGAAGCTTTTCAGTGCAGAAGAGACTTCAGAAATAATCTTGCAGCCTTCTTCTGCCAGCGAGCTGCAGGACTCATCTGAAGAAGACACAAGGTTCGAGGGGGGTCTGACACTGAATGCTCTCTGGAGTCCAGCATTTCTTTGAGTTCCTCTGACCCTTCATCTGAAAGTGGAGAGGACACTGAGGGTCCGGCCCACAGTGAGGGGACAGAGAAGAACGGAGGTCGTTCTCCTAGGAGCTGGGGAAAACCAGGGTGTCCTCACAGATTGTGAGAAGAAAGCCCCCTGTGGTGGTGGATGGTGGGCCGGACCCTCAGTAAACACACACATACCATTATCCAACATCAAAAGCGACACACACATATCATTTCAGTAGCAAGTGACCCTTGCAGAAAGGGGTTAGCATTAGCATGTGGCTAATGTTACGTATTTAAGGTGAAAATGACACGTAGTGTTGCACTCTAAAACACACTGACTTTAACACTACATGTATTGACGCTGAGATGTTATTATTGCTGAATATTAAATGAATGTAGTTTTATTTAAAAAAAGCTTTATTGAAGGACAACCCATCGTTTACATGACGTCACTTCCCAGCGGGATCTCACAGCTTCGTAATATTAAAATATAAATTGTTGTTTTAAATGATGGATGTTACTACCTTATTATGGAACTACAACACGTTATACATACCAGCCATAACTACATCGTATGCTTATTTGAACACAAACCCGCCCCCCTTTGGTTTCAGGTGGTTATAGGATACGATATACTCCTCATAGCAGAGCATCTACACCACAAGACTCTACAGATGTGGTACATCCCAACAATTAGAGAGATATATGAACATTTCCAGGGGCGCACCTTGCGAACAGGCAAGGCAGGCAACTACTTGGGGCCCCGGACCAGAAGGGGGCTCCCAAAGAAGGTCCACAGCAACGACAACATGAAACACCCTTTAATTTACTGCAACGACATGTCGGGAAACCCTCTCAAGGCGGCCCCATGCATAGCTTGCCGTAAAATGCTGCTTCTTATCTTAAAGAGGACCTATCATGCAAAATGCACTTGTGTACGTCTTTCTACATGAATATGTGTCCCCGGTGTTCCAGGGAACTCACCAAGTGTCAGAAAACACAACCCTCTCTATTTTCCTCCATATCCAAATCTCAAAAAAGGGGCTGCAACGGATCTGATACAGACTGATCAGATTTGAACACTTCTATGTCGTCACAGAAGTGGCGCTACGGCTATTGGGCCAACTCTCCACTATCAGGGGAATGTGGGGTTGGGCCACGGCCGGCCATTGCCGCTCGAAAGCGCTGGAGACGCTGTAGTACATATGCCAGGCCTGTAAGTGGCGCTGTAGTCTGCCACAAAAGCAGCGAAAGAAGACTTCCCGCCCATAGTTACCATGGTTACCCTTCTGTTTATTCTCCGCTGTGGCTTTTTTTCTCCCTCCCCGAGGCAAGCGTTTGCTCCCGCTGCTTTAAGGCGAGACACGGCAGGCAAAAACATCGTTTTTCCTGCACTGGTCAATTTTGAGATTTTGTGCTATTTTGATTCCATAACATGTTTTCTTTCAGGCTTTTGGAAGGAAAACGTACAAAATACACATTTAAGTGTTTATTTTACTAAAGTTTGTCTATTTGCGTCTGTAGATTTCTCCTAAACTCACCAAAAGTTAGCTTTCTAACGTAACATAAAGTACCGCGACCGCTGTTTGCACCATGTCATCAGAGGCATCGTTGGAAAGCTACGTCTCTCCTGCACAATCTCATCTGATCCAAATATGGTCATTTCCTTTGTACCAGCAACCAATCGTGAAAGTACAAAGGGGTCTTAAACCAAGAACAAAATCTCATTGGCTGGTGTCAATTTCTGACAACGTGATTCGTTCAGATGCGTCACGTGGTGTGCTAAAACACTTCCTGGTTAGCTTTCCGCCAAAACTTAAATCTGAAAATGGCAAAATAACGGCGAAAAAAACGTTCACAGAGAAGACGACAACAATTGTCACTTGCACAAAGCAAGGTTAGACAAAAAACAAATGACCCCGAACACGAAATACCTTCAGGGAGTGCGTCGATGCGCAAGCTATCATCAGATAACAGAGGGTTTAGCTAGCGCCTCACAGCAATCTTTAAAGGTCGTTTTCTCAAAATGAGTTTTTTCTCCTTCTCTGAGTTCGAAATTTCCACTTTAGTAGCAGTTACATACACCAAACCTTCCAGTTATATTCCTATCAATATTATGAAGGCTTTTACAGAAGGGTTTGGTCATATATAATTCATAGCCTGAATTATATAAAATTTTATACCTAAAAACATGGTGAAAATTGATATTTTAGGGCTGTTGTTGGTATTTTCTGATTTATGGAGTGATACAAAGAGATATCCAAAATGTATTCTCCGCTGTGTCTTTTTTCTCCCTCCCCTCCGGTTAGTCCACCAGCAGATGACAAACACCCACCTCTCCGCCTCTTCCAAGGAACGAGGGGACCGTGCGGCAGAGTTTCAGTTTCTTTCGGTCAAGATGCCCGTTAAAGTTTAAATCTTCCGGACAAAATTAGAAAAGTGCCGGTCAAAGGTCTTCTTTGTTATTTATCGAGCTTTAAAACAAATGAATAACGACTCTATTTAATAAAACACGGAGGACGGAGATCTCTTTTCTCCCCCTCTTCTGACAGCCCAGCAGCTGATCAGAGCACGTCTCCCCTCTCCTGCAGGGGGGCGTGGTCAGCAGCTGATCAGAGCACGTCTCCCCTCTCCTGCAGGGGGGCGTGGTCAGCAGAATCAGACCCGTAGACAGCAAACAGCACATAGAGCGAAATGAGGCATGGCTAAAATGCATGATCTGTTTGGTATTTTGAAAACAGAAACGTATAAATATACCTTATATAGGTATGGCCCTACAATATATCATTTACATATAGCATGATAGGTCCACTTTCATTTTTGTTGCCTTGCTCCGCTCTGCTCCGGGGGGTGGGGGGGTGGGGGTTGTTGGCGGCTGTGCGTGGTGATGAAAAGCTGGTTCGAGGCCCCCAGTGAATGTTTGCCTCGGGCCAGAGTTGGGTGTAACGGAGTAATGTAACGCGTTACTGTTATAAATTCAGTAATCACACTATAGTTACTAACATTCAGAAGTGTACAGTAACTTTGGATAATAACACGGCGGGTTTAATAAACGGAGCCTCTCTCTCTCTCTCTCTCTCTCCTGACAGCCCGTCTGTGTCTCATGCAGCTCGCTGATCCAGTAATGAGTGACCCGACAGTAAATAATAAACATTTATAACTAGTTTAGCTAGTTCCAGGGGTAGATAAGATTGGTAAATGTGATTGTCTAACTTTTAACATTTTAAATATTTCAAGTCACTAGAGGGATTTCTTTATATTTGCGTAACATTTGCGCGACTTGTCCACATGCAGCTGTCACAGGGGTTGAGCTGCAGACTGAGACAGAGACATCAACAGCTATAACTTTCGAGGGGTGGAGGTATGCCCATTACTTTACATGTGTAAGAAGAAAGCACAGGAATGTGACGGTAAGGTGCTCTGCTTCAAACACAACATCAAACCTCTCCAAGCACCTGCAGAGGCAACATGCTAACACCAAGCTAGTAGCTAAAGACCCTTGTACCCAGAGTGATGATGTTGAGTGAGTGTCGACTCCGAACAAGCAGCAAAAACTAGAATGTTCACCGTTATTAACTTATGTTATGTCTTCCTTATTGCAATAGTAATTGTTATGTGTGCACATGTAGGCCTACGTTTTTTGTTTGGCTATAGGCTGTTGCTGAGTAACGCAAAAGTAATGTAAAGAGTAACGAGTTACTTTATGTAGAGAGTAACGAAGTAAAGTAATATGTAATATATTACTTTTTTTGAGTAACGACCCCATCTCTGCCTAGGGCCCCCACCGACTCTAGGATCGCCACTGAACATTTCTACAGTAGAAAAGACGATATCACAAATAACACACAATTAAAAGAATTCTGGAAAAATGTTGTATAAAAGACATTTATTGTTTATGTACTCTTTACATGTGGTACCATTGTCCTTTGTTAGGCGGGTTAACTGAACAGGACGTGATGTTACCGTGTGTAGGCATGGTGCTATGTTCAAGGCTTTTATTGGTCATACGTACATAGCTAGTTATGACGATGAAAATCTGAGGTCACAGGCTCCTCCAACAGAGCAACACAATAAAACAGAAAAACAGAAAAAATAGTGCAAGTAAATACAAAAAGAAAAATAGTGAAATAGTGCAATAAGAGTCTATATACAAGTGATTGGAATATGATATATTAGATCAATAATTTCTAAATTGCAGCCAGATTAATGTTATGGATGTTGTTTCAAAATTCAGGTGTTTAATAGTCTTATGGCCTGTGGGATGAAACTGTCCCTGAGTCTGGTGGTTTTAGTTGGACATGTTTTAGAGAGAGTTTCAGTAAGTTTGGAGCATGTTCTACATTTATATGAGGAGAAATAGTACATT
This sequence comes from Trematomus loennbergii, assembly GCA_012861695.1. NCBI lineage: Eukaryota > Metazoa > Chordata > Actinopteri > Perciformes > Nototheniidae > Trematomus > Trematomus loennbergii. The sequence goes on from JAAOOA010001985.1 coordinate 14,398, forward strand.
AGCTCCATGAAGATGACTTTGCACTTTAGTTACAGTGAGATATAAACTCAAACAAAGAAATGTGATGTGTTTTTTCTGTGAATTTGATAAAGAAACAATTAATGCAGCTGCACTTCCTAATATGAGATGTTAAAGTAATATGTCATCCTGCAGTCACTAACAGAGGATGCTATAAACCAGGCATCCTCAAAGTCCGGACTCCGGTCCGGATCCGGACCGAACCACAACTGTCTCTGGACTCGGAGCAAATTATACTTTTCATATGTATTATCTGTATTATCCGTGTTATCTGTGAGACATCGCCACAACGTGTTGGAGCAGAACACCTATCTGGTGGCTGATAGCCCCCTATCCGCGCCGTTCGTTGAATGAGGCTGATCTCTATTAAATAAGAAAGGAATTGAAAACACCGGAATCAAAAGTTATAACAATTATCTGAGTTTACTGGTAGGAACCAAACACATATACAAGTTATACAGAGTACTCCGGACTTCAGGTTTGTGATGCGATGCGGATAAAGGTGTCGGGACCCGCCAACTCATCAAACAAGAAATTGACTTCAGGTTTGTGATGCGATGCGGACACAGATATCGGGACCTGCCAACTCACCAAACAAGAAAGCATTTTACATTCAAAAACAACAGTATTCATAATCATATTTTGGGGTGGAGATGTGTTAACTTTTCCCTCCCCCTTTTACTCCAAAGCGAATGAGAGAGTCCGTGAGGAGGAGCTGTATGAGCTGCTCACATCCCCCAAGTGTTTTTACTGGTTGGATTCACTCCTGGTCGGGTTCAATACAGCGAATCAGAGTTCTGACCAGAACGTGAGATTCTAAAGTTTCACAAGGTCAAAGTCAATCTTATCTCTGCCCGATATTCACTCCCTTACTTTCCCATGGGAGTTTTTCACATAAACTATTCTTTCTCATACAATTAAACCTTTGTGCACAAATATAATGATGTCCATAAGGACCTTGAAAAAGAACATGTGTGTGCGCTGGTGAAAAGAGGTGTGTGTGAAACAGGATCTCTGGGTCAGTGAGTTGTAAGTGAGAATATCATTTCTATATATGTGATTACTTAAAACAGTTCAAACAATACATGTTCACTAAAATACAATTCAAAATAATACATGTTCACTTCAATACAGTGTAGAATCATATCTTTTTACTTCAATCCCTCTTTTGATCTCACCTCACGAGATCAACATATAGCATTTGAAACATTACCACTGTCATTCTTTTCTACTGTGTCTCAACATTTATATAAGTCCATCAGATGCTGGGATTTAGAGCACTTTAAACCTTTAGGAACAGTCCACAACAACAACTTCTTATGACAGTGGAGGGAGAATAAAATATGTCTAAAAAAGTTCGTCCTTGTCGGCTGAGTCATCGTACTCTTCCCCCTCCGACGCATAAGCCAACAAGGGCATTCGGTACGAAGGGGAAAAGGCAACTTTTCCCTCAATGGTGGAACTGATGAGTCTAACACACAATGAGCGGATACAAGGCACACAACAACAACCACATGTCACCAAAATGGCAATAAAAGTAGCCACAGAAATTAGAAGAGACATTATTAAACTTTTCCCTCTTTTGGTAACACATAGTTCTGTAGAATAAAAAATACAAATCCCTTAAATTATGGGATATAAAAATAAAGTTGAAAGTTCCTCCAAAAAAGGGATTGTTCAGACAAAGTTCCACACCGGCTATATCAACCTGTTTCAGCGGGAAAATGGAGTTCCCTGTGCCGTCTTGGTTTGCCGTGTCTTCGTCCCCCCAGCCCGCTGACGGCGGCTTCTGAGCTGCCTTCTAGAGAGATGTGTCCGGATTGTCCTCCCCCGGCCCGCTGATGGCGGCCTCCGGGTTGATGCTGGAGAGATGTCCCGATCCTCTTCCTCCGGCCCGCTGATGGCGGCTTCCGGTTCGACTGCTGGAGAGATGTCCTCCCGATCCTCCTCCTCCGGTCCGCTGATGGCGGCTTCCGGGTCGACTGCTTTGACGAGAGCCAGATCTGTCCTGATGTCGTCTAGGGTCCTCGCGACGAGGGCCAAATCTGTCCTGATGTCGTCTAGGGTCCTCGCAGGTGTTTTTCCCGACCGCACACTGGCTCCAGTGGTACCAGTTGTCTCCCTTTCCATCTAGGCGGACGGCATGGGAGGTCCTTTGGGTCACTCTGTAGGGGCCGGAAAACCTGGGGTTGAGCCACTTAGGCCTGATGGCCTTCAACCAGACGTAATCTGCTGTGTTGGCCTTGTGTTTCTCGGGTCCCCCTTTGGCGTCAGCAACCTGTGTGGAGAAGTCTCATACCAAGCCCTTAAGTTGCTGGAAATATGGTTTTGAACTCATCTCTTCTACTTCTTTAGTGTGTATTGGCGGCACCAACTAGACTGGAGTGTGGACAAGAGACTATGCAGAAAACAATAAACAAAAAATAAAAAATAAAAAATAAAAAAATAGAACAAAAATAAAACAAAAAAGGAACAAACAAACAAAACAAAAAATAACCAAAGCTAGATTATTTTAAATGTATCAATTTCTCTTAAAAGCAACAAACAAAACAAAACAAAGCAAAAAATAGCCAAAGCTAGTATTTTAAATTGATACATTTCTCTTAAAAACGTAATAATCTCACATACATATTGTCTGATGTATATCCTATCCCCCTTTTTCTGAAATAGAATGCCGTTAACGGTGTTCTTATTTTCAGAAATATCGAGCCTTATACATCAGTTATTAAATATCAGCTATATATTATATATTATTACTACTTATATATCAGGCATTAAATGTCAGCCTTCTTCCAATCCCCCAGTTTGATCCCACTGTTCTTCTCGTTCAAATTCTAAAAAATAATATAATATACAATATGTCCAGCAGATGGAGCCAACCCTTAATTTATCATTAGTCTGTTTGTTTTGTGCCACACCCTATTGGCCACCAGATGGTAGCACCTGACCAGTTGCTCGCGGAAGCTTCCGGAAATTGGAGCTTTTATATAATTTTTTCAAAATCTCCTTCTATGATTGACCTCGTTTATATTATCTGACTTATGTTATACGTGTTCGTTTGTATTTATTTAATATACTGGGCAATTATTGTCTTTATTTCTACATTTTCAGTATGTAATTTTTCAGAATGTTGTAGCACTCCCTGTTCGCCACCAGAGGGCAGCAGCTGACCACGAATGAAGTGCCTCTGTCTCTATGTCTTCTGCAAATATGTCTCCACAGTTCTTCTTACTGGATTTTTCTCTCAATTATTACACAGATTTGACTTAAAAATCACACAGAGTTTATTCCCTTATACAGTCTGTCCGGCTTTTTGTACGATGTTTATTACAACAGATAATTGCGGTTTTTAAGCGCACTTCGACACCCCTTTTTAGAGATGCGACGCTTACATGGAGTTTAATCCCAAACCACAAAAAATCCTTTATCGTCACATTCAGCCTTCCAGACTATGACTTCGTATTATATGAATTCTATCTCTGTGTACTACTTCTTTTCTAAGTATGTACTGTGTACAGAGTGGTGTTCTTAAATTATGTTTGCAGTTTTACATATATTTATCCGTACAGTCAGGCAAATTTTTATTGTGCGATGTGTATTTCAACAGAGAGCGTGACTTCCTGAAGCAAGCTTCTACAACCTCCTCACGGCGATTGCGGCTTCAGGCAAGGAGTCGAAACTCAGTCAACAAAATCTCTTTATCGTCACGTTTAATGAGCCTGATTAACCCCACAGCAAGAGTTGTGATGAGATTCGGTCGTTCCAAATAATTAGTTGGAGGTCGCGTCTCTCTCCTCTTGTATCACCCACCATATAACAATTACAGAAATTTTATACATTTAAAGCACCACGAAAAGTAACCGCATTAATCAATCTTATCATGATCTGCGGGGAATTTAACCCTTCTGTTTTTTACACCTCCGTAGTCTTTAATTGAAGCACTGCAAGGCAACCGTATTAATCAATGTTATTTTGACTTACGGGGAATTTAACCTATACATCTTTTACAGCCTTGCAGTCTTCGTACTTAGTGAGTGAAGGGCGGGACTGACCTACCCGCCTCTTCCGAACACTTTTTTGCCCTAGGTCCAGGACTGAATACCCGACTCTAAGCACTTAATCAAACTTTTCCAACTTGAATATGTATTGTATTTCCCACCGTGACTAAGAACACTGAGAACGCTGCTGACAACTCTAATTTTTTTTTGTATAATCAATGCACAGATTTTTGATAGTCAAAACAGGTGTCTGCTCACCTTTTGTATATGGCCATTGGTTTAGTTGTCAACAGTATCTCTGTGTCCTCCCCCTGGACTGGATTCCGTCCCCTGGCTGTCTGTGTCCCTTTCTAGAGACCAGCACTCATCACGTCGGGGTCACCACTTGTTGGAGCAGAACACCTATCTGGTGGCTGATAGCCCCCTCTCCGCGCCGTTCGTTGAATGAGGCTGATCTCTATTAAATAAGAAGAGAATTGAAAACACCGGAATCAAAAGTTATAACAATTATCTGAGTTTACTGGTAGGAAACCAAACACATATACAAGTTATACAGAGTACTCCGGACTTCAGGTTTGTGATGCGATGCGGATAAAGGTGTCGGGACCCGCCAACTCATCAAACAAGAAATTGACTTCAGGTTTGTGATGCGATGCGGACACAGATATCGGGACCTGCCAACTCACCAAACAAGAAAGCATTTTACATTAAAAAACAACAGTATTCATAATCATATTTTGGGGCGGAGATGTGTTAACTTTTCCCTTCCCCTTTTACTCCAAAGCGAATGAGAGAGTCCGTGAGGAGGAGCTGTATGAGCTGCTCACATCCCCCAAGTGTTTTTACTGGTTGGATTCACTCCTGGTCGGGTTCAATACAGCGAATCAGAGTTCTGACCAGAACGTGAGATTCTAAAGTTTCACAAGGTCAAAGTCAATCTTATCTCTGCCCCGATATCCACTCCCTTACTTTCCCATAGCATCTTTCACATGTCAAAGTCAATCTTATCTCTGCCCCGATATTCACTCCCTTACTTTCCCATGGGAGTTTTTCACATAAACTATTCTTTCTCATACAATTAAACCTTTGTGCACAAATATAATGATGTCCATAAGGACCTTGAAAAAGAACATGTGTGTGCGCTGGTGAAAAGGAGGTGTGTGTGAAACAGGATCTCTGGGTCAGTGAGTTGTAAGTGAGAATATCATTTCTATATATGTGATTACTTAAAACAGTTCAAACAATACATGTTCACTAAAATACAATTCAAAATAATACATGTTCACTTCAATACAGTGTAGAATCTTATCTTTTTACTTCAAACGCAACCAGTCAAAATTCTCCGCGATGTCCACTGCAAACAGCGCTCTGCATGTACGACTGTTCCACTGTCTGTGTATGTCTGTCAACGCATTGGTCCAATCACATTCAGCATCCCGTCAGCGTTTTTTCCCCCCACCAACAGTCTGCGAATACAGAGGCACAGTAGGGCGGGTCTTCGCGGAATGCGGGTGGGAAAAATGCGTGTGTCGTCTTTTTCAACCTGTCTGAGTCAGAGCGAGAGTTAACAGCTCATCTAGTTGCATCTGTACTGTAGCTAGTAGCCTAGTTTCACCTACCGGGGTGGCAACTGCCACCCTAAAAATAGGCCTTGCCACCCCAGCTGCCACCCCAGTTGGCAGCTTTGTTTTGAAAGAAAAGTTGTGGCTCATCAGACATTTATGAGAGAAAGTCTCTAATGTCCGAGTGCAAGTGAATGCAGCACAAGACGCACGTCTTGTAACCCCCCCTGGCGCGAGCGTGGAAATATGATTGGCGCATTCAGCTGTAATAGACATGTCAACTTGATGCTCTGCTCACGGATGAGCATACAAAACTGTTAAGATGATGACCTTACGTGTGTAAATATATATTTTGTCTTTGTGACGGTCTGCCCCCAAAAAACTGTTTTAAGTCCTGAGAAAGTCAAATAAGACGGTGTGTAAAACTACACTGCCCACTGCCCAGCCAAAAAAAAGTAACCACTTTGATTTAACTAGGCCAGTAGGTAAGGACTTTCCACTGGATAATAACTGAAGTATAAAAGAATGCATGACTGAAGTGATGGAGACCATGTTTGAAGGCAAACAAAAAGAGGAAATAACAGGTCAAATCAAGCAAATCCCCCTCTCAGATTCCACAGCAACCAGAAGAACATAAATACTGGCTGGTGATTTGATTTAAGCTTCGTGATGGAATACAAAATGCACAGTGCATTTCCTTAGCTGTGGATGAGTCCACTGACACCACTGACAATGCTCAGTTGCTGGTGTTTGTGAGTTTTTATGATGAGGCAAAGGGGGAGTTTGTTGAAGATGTGTTGGGCCTGACGAACCTCAGTGGACACACAAGGGGGCAAGACATTTATAAAGCAATAATGGGAATGCTTGATGAAAGAGGGTGCAGCTGCCTTTATTCATAATGTGCAGCTCTCACACTGCGACTCTGAGGGATCAAGCACAGACACAATAACAATGAAAACTGCTGCATACAGATTATTTTTGTTTTTGCAACCTCCTGTTAAGAATCTTGTTGCAATTGTTTAAAAGTTTGAATGACCGTAATAAACGGACCTTTGTCTTATTGACATTTTTTTTTTGGACCTTTAAGATTTGTATTTGAGTACCCCTGCTATAAACCATCCGATCACCTCAGTGTAGCTGTGAATGATCTCTAATACAACTCACTATTTACAAAGCTGCTAGTGCTAAACCAGAAGAACTATCACATGGCTGAGCTGTCCTCCCTGCTGGACACCCTGTCTGCACAGAGAGATACCACAGGTCCTTCAGTGAGGCTGCTGCACCATGGTGTTTCAGAGAGATACCACAGCTCCTTCAGTGAGGCTGCTGCACCACGGTGTTTCAGAGAGATACCACAGCTCCTTCAGTGAGGCTGCTGCACCACGGTGTTTCAGAGAGATACCACAGCTCCTTCAGTGAGGCTGCTGCACCACGGTGTTTCACGGAGAGATACCACAGCTCCTTCAGTGAGGCTGCTGCACCACGGTGTTTCAGAGAGATACCACAGCTCCTTCAGTGAGGCTGCTGCACCACAGTGTTTCACAGAGAGATACCATAGGTCCTTCAGTGAGGCTGCTGTACCACGGTGTTTCACGGAGAGATACCACAGTTCCTTCAGTGAGGCTGCTGTACCACGGTGTTTCACAGAGAGATACCATAGGTCCTTCAGTGAGGCTGCTGCACCACGGTGTTTCACAGAGAGATACCACAGGTCCTTCAGTGAGGCTGCTGCACCACTGTGTTTCACGGAGAGATACCATAGGTCCTTCAGTGAGGCTGCTGCACCACTGTGTTTCACAGAGAGATACCACAGTTCCTTCCTTCCTGTAGCAGTCAGACTGTACAACCACCACGGCCCCTAGTAGACCACCTCACGCGCTGGAATACTAAATATGTTTGAAGAATTCTGGGAACCTTTTCCTTAGAAATGCAAACCTCAAATGTACGTATAACATAAGTAAACAATCTTCTAGTTCCTTAAACATATTATGCACCGGAACGGTATTGACGGTATTCTTAATATTTTGTTTACGTATTTATCTAGTTTTTGTATTTGTTCATACATTTTGGTACTTTTCTTTTATGTCACCTATTCATATTTTATTAGATATAGAAGTTGACAGGACCCTCTAGGGGAGGATGGAGACGGGACCCTCTTGGGGATGGCCCATGGTGACGTGGAGCCGAGAAGGAGGCCTAGAAAATGTTTCCCGCTCTCAGTTATGTTTGTGGTGATCAACTGAATATGGGCCGCACTGTTTCTCCTGATGTGCAACAAATGCTTCTGGCTGCATGGATCTTTGTGTGGTGCAATCAAACAGTGTTGGGATCAGCTGTCTCTGCGGCAGCTCAGCAGCCTCTTCACATGCGTGAACACCTCCTTTAACTTCAGTCCGTACACCACGGGGTTCAGTACAGTGGTACTAGAATCAGGATGGAGGTGATGAGGGTGGAGTCAGATTCTCTGTTGCCCTGCAGGCGGCGAAGCAGCAGATCTAAGAAGATGCTGATGGTATAGTTAAAGAAGACGAGCAGGTGAGGAAGACAGGTGTGTAGAGCTTTGCTGCTGAAGCTACCTGAGCGCCACAGACAGATGAAGAGGATCCTAGCATAGGAGAAGAGCAAGAAGGCGGCCGGGAAGACAATAACTGCTGTGAACAGCACACTGTATATTCCACTCAGTTGCACTTCAGCACCACCGCAGCTCAGGCTCACAAGGCTGTAGAGGTCGCAGTAGACCCTGTTGAGCTGCGCCCTGCAGAGCGGTAAGCGGCTAGCCAGCAGCGTTGTGACTACCACTAGAATGGAGGGCAGCATCCAGCAGAGAAGCAGCATCAGCACCACCTTGGCAGGAGTTACCAGCACAGCGTAGTGCATCGGGTAGCAGATGGACAGGTAGCGGTCAAAGGCCATGGCCGACAATAGCATGAAGCTAGCTCCACCAAGAGTGGTAACAAAGAAACCCTGGCACAGACACCAAGTCCGGGACACCTGCACCAAGCCGGCGCCGGACAGCAACAGATCTGACAGAAGTTTAGGATAAATCAGTGTGCTGCCTGTGAGAGAGTTCAGCAGAAATGATGCCACGAAGGCAAACATGGGCCGGTGAAGAGCTCGCTGCGAACAGATGATATAAATCACCAGAGAGTCACTGAACAACACGAAGAGGTACAGCAACAAAAACACGAAGAATAAGAGCGAGCTGTGGCCAGACAGCCAGGAGAAACCGACCAGCGTCAGGGACGAGGTCACGTTAAACCCTGCTGACGTCATGAGGAGACCCCAACAAACAACACGCTGTGACCTCAGGTCAACAACAACAACAGTAACAACAGTTAATATATACACACAACATTCATATTTATAACATTCATTTAAAGAATGTTAATATATGATTAATCATGAAAACAGAGAAACATAATCTCAGTGAACATGAGGAGAAACTGACCTGACTCCACCTGTTAAAACATTAACGTGAATATATAACAATAATGTAAGAAACATTTATACATATGACTTCAAAATAACATTTATAAGTGAGATATTAAACTAACATTAGCACAAGGAACACGAAACGTGAGGAGAAACTGACCTGAATCCACCTGTTTAAACATTAACTTCAATTTATATAACATTAATATATACAGCATTAATATAAAGAACATATTTAGTTTCATAATGAATCAGGAAAAGGCAGAAAGATTATTACAGTGAACACGAAGCAGGAAGAGAAACAGACCTGAATCCACCTGTTTAAACAATTATGTTAATATATACACACAACATTAATAGTTATAACATTCATTTAAAGAATGTTAATATATGATTAATCATGAAAACAGAGAAACATAATCTCAGTGAACATGAGGAGAAACTGACCTCCACCTGTTAAAACAAAAGCATGAGCATATAACAATGATTTAAAGAGTGGTTATACATATGACATATATGTGAAATGAGTCATAAACCAGCAGACAATCATCACAATGAACACGAAACATGAGGAGAAACAGACCTGAATCCACCTGTTAACATATTAACATATATACCACTGAGCAGAAACATGACCACAGAGAACCATGGACTGTATGTGAACACGAAACATGAGGAGAAACAGACCTGAATCCACCTGTTAACATATTAGTATAACATTAATGTAGATATGATGAAGCATGTACAGACAGACAGCATCTCAGTGAACATGAGGAGAAACTGACCTGAATCCAGCTGGTGAAACATTAATACAACATTAATGTAGATATGATGAAGCATGTACAGACAGACAGCATCTCAGTGAACATGAAGCTGTGATGCTGCTTTTATCACCATCCTTCTTCCCCATGGAGCTCATTATATATTCATTAAAGGTCATCTGCCAATCACAAATATCATGTTGTTTGGAATGGCAGGTTCTGAGAAGGCAATGTCAAGTTAATGTAAAATAGACATAAACATCTTAAAATAGTAAATATTTAAAGCGTTCCTTTGATTAATTCAGTACTTTGTTTTATGTTAGTAATATGTTCAGGTATCAGATACACACAGGGGTTAAATTGGGCCCCGGCTCATAGGACGATGCTCTGACTTCATCACCCTCACATATTTGTCATAGGTGTTCAAAAAACTACATATATTTAAAACTAGGGCTGTCAAGTTAACGCGTTAACGCAAAAAAAAATTAACGCCACTAATTATTTTAACGCGATTAACGCATGTGTATTTTTTGTCATCGGCCGCCCCGTAGTTTCAGAGCGCATCGAGTTTAAAATACCATCTACAAGCTGATGCTGACAGCCCCGCTCCTGCCGCCCGCTTGTGGCAGACCACACTTCCAAGCTCACCGGCAGGCCCGGTGGTGCTGCTGACACATATGCCTCGGTAATTGTTTGGGTCAAATTTATTTCCATTTTTAAATATTGGTGTGATGATTCCTTTGCTCCAGATGTCAGGGAAATGTCCAATGCTCAGAAAACTATGTTAGAACTGGTTCTTAATGATTAATAAAGTGTTGACAACCTAATTCATAACCTAATTATAAACCCTTTGTGAATCCTTTATAAGGGTAGTCTTATTGTAAAGTGGTACCGGTTAAGCTGCCAGTCAGATTACATTAGAGGCCGTAACGAGGACACAACGGGTATTTTCCCGCGGGACACGAAGAGCTGTCTCCTGGTGTGTTTTAGTCATAATGAGTAATATTGCACAATAACCAAGAAAGACGGATGATTGAAATATAATAAAATGTCTCTGAGGATCATGTCCATCCCGAATAAGTGAAAGATTGTGTTTTTTTGGTTAATTCAATTTGTGCTCTTTCATGAATGTTAATTGGATGTCAGTCACACTGGATGTGCTCATGAAGTGAACAGATGCTAACCACATGTTTGTTTTTACCGCCCTGACCTCTGCCCTGCAGGCTTCTCACTTTATGTGAGTGACATCTCAGTACTTTTGTATATACGTGTACTGTTTGAGAGCATGAGGGCCAATATGTAGTATGTTAAAATGCACTCTAAGTACTGGATGGTGCATCATACCGGTCAAACAGTTGAGAGGAAACGGCAGACACATCTCACTATCAACAGCATCTCGGCTACGACACTGAAGCTACGCAACAAAGTGCGATTGCAGATCCTCTCGTGAACCTAGCACCACACAAAGCTATACATGTGGGGTGGTTTCTATATTCAAATACTCAGTGTTTCTGCTAGCCGGTATTTGACTGTAAAAATGGTAGAATATAAATCTCTCCGGTCATGTTGTACAGTAAAAATAATTAGCTGTAAGCACAATTGAAAGTGTATCAAAAATACTTTTAATAGACAAGTCAGCACCTACGCTGCTATTACCTTATCTTTCTTACAGTGCAGACGCTTTTCTGCTTGCTCTTGCCTCTGCTTACTTTTTATGCTGATTTTCCTATTCTTATTCTCTGAAAACTTCGAGCAGCGGCTCCTGGACATTAACTTATCACTGGGACAGTTATTCATCGTAAATAGACGGAGGGTTTCAGCCATATTTCAACATTTTTACGACGACCTCAGTCTTACAGTAGCGTGGCCTAGCAACAGCTAAAGCCTGGTAGGCTACTGCATGCTATTTAGCTTAAGCTAGTTGGTAGCAAAATGCCTCCGTTCTCTACAGATGACTTCCACAAACTTCACAGAAGATGGCTGTGTTGGAAATGAAAATGCAACGGTTGGAAGTTAACGTGGAAGTGAATGGACTATGTTGTGGGAATAACACCACTTTACCAGTGTTGCAAATAATGGAAAAGGGTATGCTAACTCACAGCTAGTTAGCAGCTACAAGGTTTCCAAGGAACAGGAGGGCTGTGTACTGGGTAATAAATCTACAAGTGGTAGTCCTCCCTGGAACTCTCTGGGTGCAAAGCCTAAGAGTAAATCATTTCCATGGGATTTGGGAGGACGAATAACAGGCAGAGCCCAGCGCTCTGAAATCTGTGATGCGACCGGCTGGCCTGCATTGTTATCACCCAGGAAGAGTGCCTCTTCAACCCCTATTCATACTAGGAAACAGCCGTGGACAGCTGCTAAAGGGAGAACTACAAACAATCCTCCTAAACCACCAAGTGTGCCAATCCAGAACAGATACGCTCCGCTGACCGAGAACCGGAGATCTCTTTCTGATGACCTGGATAACCTGTCCTCTTCACACAGCAGGGTAAGGACCAATAGCTACTCCAAAAGTAAAAGGCTAGAGGGAAAGCTAACGACTGGGCCTGAAACTCTGATTGTGGGTGACTCTGCTGTAAGAGATGTAAAAGGTCTGTGTAGTAAGAACAACACCAAAGTACTCTGTTTTCCCAAGGATATGGTCTCCGACTTGGCTGAGAAGATCCTGCATATTGGGGCTGAACATCCGACTGTGAAGAATGTGGTACTACATATTGGAACAAATGATGTTGTGAAACAACAGTCAGAAGCGCTGAAAGAAGACTTTAAATGTCTGTTGGAAACTGTCAGCTCTCTAAATGCGGAGGTGTTCATCAGTGGCCCTCTACCGCCAGTCAGAAGAGGAGTGGAGAGATTCAGCAGACTGTTTGCATTGAACACGTGGCTTTCAGCTGCCTGCACTGACCATTCTGTCCATTTTATTGACAATTTTAACTTTTTCTGGGATCGCAGACATCTTTTTAAGGCAGATGGAGTTTGCCTGAACAAGTCAGGAGTGAAATTGTTTATCTCTAACATATTCAACTGCCTGCGTCAGCAATCTGTTCCCTCTGCCAAGGACAAGCGGCAAGAGGAATCAAAACAGGAGAAAGAACAACACATCGTGCAGAAAACCCTGAAGAAGTATCACTGCACCCGCCTGAGGAATGTTCTGATTATGGGAGACCTATGACACAAATGGAGGAGTCTCCACTGCCCGTCACCCCCCCTGTCAACGCCTTTGAGGATACTCTTCATTCATCCCCCAGCTCTCTCTACTCTCCGCTCACCCTTTCACCCTCGCCCTCCCCCCTGGAGTTCGATGACCGCATGAAGGCGATATGCAGGGTTGGCAGCATGTCCTTTACCCCCGCCCCTCAACGACGCCCACCAAAATCACCGAAGACAAGCCTACGTCAACCACCTCCCCCCCCTGGCAGCATGTCCTTTACCCCCGCCCTTCCACAACGCCCCCAAAATCACCGAAGCAGAGACGCGCACCATCTCCCCCGTCTTCATCACCGTGCCTACGTCAACCACCTCCCCTCCCTTCAAGAAAGCATCTGCAGTCTCCGAAGCCTGATAAGGATGTGTGTGTACAAAACGCAACAAACTACTTCTGATATGTGCTGGGTCCAGGCTCAAGGGCATATGGCACTCTCAACTCTTTCCAGCACATGCCGGGGCCCTGCCTGCCAGTAGCTTTGCCGATATCTGTGTTGATAGGTAATAGATTAAGAGCGGTAAATCAGCTTAGAAACAGGAAGTGCTCAAACGTTTGTGTGAGGTTATCAAATTTAGCAGTGATTCCATGTCAGCCACAGCTTGTCACAAATGTTTTTACTGATAGTGTATTTAACTAGGGATGTCCCGATCATCTTTTTTTGCTCCCGATCCGATTCCGATCATTTGATTTTGACAATCTGCCGATACCGATTTTTCCCGATCCGATCTTTATGCAATGCATTAAGAGAAAAAAAAGGTAACAGATAACGGCTGGTCATCCAACGCGATGAATTCAGCTATCTTGGCTGTTATTTTTTGGCCTTTTCACTGTTCTGGGGCAGTTTCTCTTTCCTTTTAAAAGTCTCTGAAAGTGTTGGTTGTTTCAGTGCCGTTACCCGAGTGGCCGCTGTGTACTCGTCGTGTTGTTTGTTGGTGTTTGTATTAGATTGGTCGTGTTGAACGTAGCTCTGTTCTTTCCACCACGCGGAACCTCCGCCTTGCAAACATTGCATCTGGCTGTTACACTGCCTTCACTTTCAATTTTATAATACTTCCAAACTCCTGACATTTTCTCTGTCCCGACTCCCGAGGCACCAGCTGAACGTAGCCTCTTGTTAGCTTACTGCTACTATTAGACACTGCGCCCACTCTGTTGCCAGATTTGAGAGAAATAAGCAACCAGGTCTATGAAAACAAGCCACACATACATGATGTTGTGTAATTTTAAACCAAAACTAAGGCCTCAGGATGACTTTAAGACGTGAACATGGTCATTTTTGTTTTGTAACATTAAATAAAATAAAAATATTTTATAAAAAAAAAAATTCCCGATCCCCGATTTTTTTCTCCCGATTCCGATCTTTTGAAAATCACGTGATCGGCTCCGATCCCCGATCACGTGATCGGATCGGGACATCTCTATATTTAACAAACTTAAACTAGCTTTATTAAATGTCAGGTCTTTGGCAGGAAAAACATTTTTAATCAATGATTTTATCACTGAGCACAATCTCGATTTTATGTTTTTAACGGAAACTTGGATTGAACAAAATAACAGTGCAGCTGTTCTTATCGAATCAACCCCTCCCAACTTTAGTTGTATGAGTCAGGAAAGAATGCATAAGAAAGGGGGTGGAGTTGCTATTTTGTTCAATGATTCCATTCAATGCAGGAAGACATCTTATGGGGACTTTGCTTCTTTTGAATATGTGGCCCTTCAGCTGAAATGCTCCTCTCGAGCTCTGTTCCTAAATATCTATAGACCACCCAAATACTGTGCAAGCTTTTTTGATGATTTTACTGAACTGCTGTCTATAGTGTGTATTGACTTTGACCGTCTAGTCATTGTTGGTGATTTTAACATCCATGTTGACAACCCCCAGAGTAGTTATACAAATACTGTTTCAATCACATTAGTATGCATAAAAAGTGACAGGTCACACCTGCTATGTCCCGCCTCCTACTTATGCTAATGAGCCCCTTTGATATGCTAATGAGCCCCTTTGTTCGAGGTGTTATCACATGTAGGTGTGATATTCCCCATTGTAGTAGATCCTTTGTTGTGTAATCTAATTAGCCTTTGATGTCTGACCCTTTGTTGTCTATCCTTTGATGTGAGGGGTGAGGTGTTTGTGACATGTAGGTGTGAACTCCCCATTGTAGTAGATCCTTTGTTGTGTAATCTAATTAGCCTTTGATGTCTGACCCTTTGTTGTCTATCCTTTGATGTGAGGGGTGAGGTGTTTGTGACATGTAGGTGTGAACTCCCCATTGTAGTAGATCCTTTGTTGTGTAATCTAATTAGCCTTTGGTGTCTGACCCCTTGATGTCTATCCTTTGATGTGAGGGGTGAGGTGTTTGTAACATGTAGGTGTGAATTCCCCATTGTAGTAGATCCTTTTGTTGTCTAATCTAATTAGCCTTTGATGTCTGTCCTTTGATGTGAGGGGTGAGGTGTTGTGACATGTAGGTGTGATATTCCCCCGGCGTGTTATAAGCCTTTGATGTCAATCTAATTAGCCCTTTGATGTATGTCCTTTGATGTGAGGGTGGTGAGGTGTTGTCACATGTCTCGCACCCCGTCCCCCTCTCATCCCTTCCTGTCACCCCATCCCCCTCGCACCCCGTCCTCCTCTCACCTCTTCTGTCACCCCCCTTCCTTTTGCTGTAACATCAGCCAAGTGGAGCAGCCAGAAGTGCTCCATCATGATCCACAGAAGCCCGCAGACACATTCGTTGTGGGTGGATCACCAAGTCACCTAAACTTTCAAAAAACGAAAATGGCAAAGAGACGCATCAATATGGGTTTAATCAGCGAGACGCCTGTGACAACTTACCGCCATCCGTTGGGAGCTCCAGTCAAGAAACGAATGCAGTATCTGTGCCGGATTCAGACCCTCCGTCGGAGGCTCTTCATGAAAAATGGAGTCTGGATGTGTGAGACTGTCTCCCCTCACACCCTCCCACCCCTCCCCTCCCCCCTGCCCGTCACCTTCTGATTTGGCTATCAGCCATTAATTTTCACTCACCAAGTCACCTAAAACTTTTATTGTCCTCTCTAAATTAGATTAGTTTTAATATGATTTGTGTTAACTATGGATGTCTCTTAAGTTGTAGGGTTTGTGAACTAATGTTTAATTATTTTACTAACTACAACAAAGTCTCTTTGAGAGGAAAATAATAATTTAAAGATCTTAATGACCCCTTGATCTTGTCTTTTTATTGTTTAATTACTTCACACAACTATTAATGAATCCCTATATGAAGTTACATAAGGCTACATTTACTGGTGTTGAGCCCTGGATGATGAAAATAATCTAAGTGTCATGTTAGGGGGACATTACGGAACTCAGGAGCCCGCCCTTGGAGGCTTGGAGAGCGGATAAAGAGAGCTGTATTTACTGGTGTTGAGCCCTGGATGATGTAAATAGTCCAAATGCCATGGTAGGGGGCATTACGGAACTCAGGAGTCCGCCCTTTGAGGCGTTGTTAACATTAATGCTTTTGTTTTTGTTACTAAGATACATTTTAGATACACTTTTGAAGTGAGCAACACTCTACAACTGGTAGAAAGTTAAGTACTTTTGTTTGGAATGGGGTTTTCTTTAGAGCTGTTTTCAGTGAGACAATGCAGTTTCTGATAATTTTAAGTTTCAAGGCTTTATGGCATATGCCCATTAGCTACAGTGTAGATATGTCAATGAAAAACATAGGTCACAGGCTCCTCCAGCAGTGCAACAAATTATATATATATATATATATATATATAGAGCACATAAAACAGATAAAATACTGCAATTTGTGCGTAATTCTCTCACAAAGGAACTGTAAGATACACGTTTATGTATGGAAAACTTTATAACTTGGTAAAATATTCATTAATTTGTAATGAATTACTTGACTAACATTACTTTTTTTAAATATATGTTTTTAGATGCTTTACTTTTGATTTCTTTCATGTTATTTTAATACAACATTACTTTTTTCATATTTTTCAACATACTGTGATATTTTTTTTTTTCTCTCCATTATATTTTTGAATATACAGTGATTTTTATCAAAATACAACATGCAACTATTACATTATACAATATTACGACTTTTTGCGATATTTTCAGCACAATATACTTTTTGTAGGGCTTCAGGATATTTGGCATGTCATGCATAAAACCGGTGTCATCTTTCCTGAAACTGACGTGCTGTCCGTTTTACAAACAAGTTATCTTTCTGCTTCTTCACCCTCTGAATTTTCCTCCCCCGTCCCTCTTCCTTCAGCCATCACAACAACAATCAAGTCAGATCTGTGAAATTAAACACCTCTTCCCAAAGCGTGACTTCCCTATTGAGGGAGTGGGGCAGTAGGGCCTAACCCGATTGGCCAAATATACTAACATGCAGAATGTATGGTATGTTTGAAAAAAGACTAACCATCTATCCAGTTCAAGCTGTCTTTAAAATGTGACATTGCGCTCTGACTTTTTCCCCGTAAAATCATGACAAACTATTACTTATTCTTAAATTTGACCTCTTGCTGCTTGGTTGAAAATGATAGATGAAAAATAACTTTTTAAAAAGAGTCAAACAGCGAGGGGCATTATACGGGTGAAAGAAACTCTCATTTCTACAGATGACTCCCCCACTCAACGCAATAGAGTGGCGAAGTCCCTCCCACTTACTTCCGGGGTATGGGACCTTATTTCGGAAAAATTATGCATTGAAGTCAATGGGGAGAGAAAACTTATCTTTCGATCCCGTTTGAATTGTGCCATGAATTACACATATGATGTTTGTCAATCTTAAAAAATCATTTCCATGTAAAAAAAGTCACAGTTTGTCTTAAAACTGTTGAAATATAAGACTTTGAAAAATACGAAACTAGAAAGACTACAAATCCCAGAGTCGCGTAAGTGATGTCACAATTGAGACACTACGATACACGTATAATACCGTATATATACGATCAGCGCCATATAGATAGAATCTATCTATATGGCGCTGGCTCAGATAAGATAACTTTCACAAGATGCCTGTGTGCTTAGTACCAGGTTGTTATTATACCAGCAATGAGTCTTGCTTGTTCTTTCGCTTCCCGTCTGATGAAAGAGGAGTGTGTAGATCAAGTTAGCTACCTAGCTAGTAGCTAGCACGTTAGTTAGCATTACAGCCTTGTCATTTTTATTAGCCTTAACATGAAGTAACATTAAGTAACCCAAAATGTTAAACAGTAAGAGTAGTAGTCATATTTCGTGAACCCTTTAAATAGTACTGTCACCGGTGTGATCATTCTATAATACACCATTTAAGCCCGGGGGAGAAATGCTAACGCTAACGCTAGCGATCTTCTCTACTTCATGCTATCTGCACAAATGGTTGACATTAAACATTAAAACGACCGGGCAGTTCAGAGAGAATCGAAGGCAGGCAGGCAGGCAGCTTTGCATGACATTCTTCAGGACGTGTTTCATTGTGGTGATAGTGAGGGTAGTCAATCGTTTTGTTGACAGTAGTGACGGCCATCTTGGTGACGTGTGTTGTTCTGTGAGACCAGAGATGTAGTTCATTGAGCGGTTCACACAAACAAATGTGTTACTTCTGTTGAGATCTCCAAATCAGGTTGAATATTTAAAACGAAAGTTAGTTATAATCAAATATAATCAATTATATTCTTGTATAACCCACAATGAAAATGCTTCATATTTTATGATGTTCTATATTTACAGTATAAACAAAAAGCAAGTGGTTTGTTAAGTTGAGTGTGTAAGGCCTATAATGGTTTATGGGTGTCACTGATAAGAGAAGAGGCAGTTTCTTCCCTCTCCCCTCACAGCGGTACACAGGGAGGGGGGCTCCTGACTTAAGGAGAAATACATTGAGGCCCCAAAAGGGTGGTTATGTCATAGCCGAGAATAATATTTTGCAAGTCCTGCAGAGTAGGGGTCATGTCCTTTTTACACAAACATGGGAAGGTGTGTCTTATGCCAGAGCCATTAGAATATGTCTGGTCATGTCCAGTTCTTTCTACCAGAGGCCATGCCCAGTTTCCACAAATATGGGTATGGAGGAGGTGTCTTTGGGTTTTTCTATCCTGTTTTCGAGCATAAAGACACTGGCAGATGAGGAGGAACTTTCTTTTTGGAGAGAGGGAGACAGGGGGGGGGGATCCCCTGGTATATTGGCTCTCGGTAACGCTCTCTCCCTCAGAGCTGGGTTTTTGCTCTCGGTAAGGTTCTCTCGAACTTGGTAACTATTGCGGAAAAAATGGGTGTGTGAATGTTAGTACCCACCATCTGTGTTTGGGAAATAGGTATGTGTTTGTGAATTAAACTTTCCCGCCATCTGAGCGAAACTCTAGGTTACACTTTCCCGCCATCTGAGCGAAACACTAGGTGAAAGGTCTGCGCCATCTAGGCGAAACACTAGGTACCCGCCATCTGTGCGAAACTCTAGGTTACACTTTGCGCCATCTGTGCGAAACACTAGGTGAAAACTTCTGCGCCATCTGTGCGAAACACTAGGTACCCGCCATCTGTGCGAAACACTAGGTACCCGCCATCTGTGCGAAACACTAGGTGAAAGGTCTGCGCCATCTGGGCGAAACACTAGGTGAAACTTCTGCGCTATGGGTGTGTGAATGTTAGAACCCACCATCTGTGTTTGGGAAATAGGTATGTGTTTATGAATGAAACTTCTGCGCCATCTGTGCGAAACACTAGGTACCCGCCATCTGTGCGAAACACTAGGTGCCCGCCATCTGTGTCAGAAAAAAGGTATGGAATTGATGTGAACTAATTTGGTGAAAGAAAGTTTGAATGTGCTTTTTATTAACAACAATCTTTTAACAACGGTCTTTTATGAGGAAAAGCCTCTAATTTCTAAAGGGAGATTTTAAAGGTCACAACTGAATTGGGCAGTTGAAGTTACAATTTTGGTAATAAATGTAAAACTGTGAATTAAAGTTTCATATTAGAACTTGATCACAGCATGATAGGTTTAGTATGATTATAATGTTGTAAAGAGAAGGCAAAAACCCTGTTTTAGTTTGAACCTATTTTTCTTCAAATAAACTGATCCCACCTTTTGGATTGGGACAACTTAAAAGACAACTGCGCTCTCCTCTCCTGCTTGAAAGGTAAGATCGCACCCTGCCACACTCACACTTAGGTAGGGCCACACCTCATTTACTGATATCAAAGTCCTTCGGGATTGCTTAAACAGATTTAGGGGGTTGTCTGAATTGAAACAGCAGTTAATTGAACCTGGTTCTTCGGGGAGTTAATAGAGGTGAGATCTTGCTGACCGTTGGTGGATCTGAGCCAAGCAGTAAACTTACATAGACTCAATAACTTCGGTTAGGTCAATTAGGAGGTCTGAGTAATTTAAGTTCGGAATAAATTATATCGGATGACTCCCGACTCTTACACTTCACAGTTTTACGACACATTTTATTTTTTTGACTTGCAAAATTATCTTTTAAATTGACAAACATCATATGTGTAATTCGTGGCACAATTCAAACGGGATCGAAAGATAATCTTTCTCTCTCCATTGACTTCAATGCATAACTTTTCCGAAATAAGGTCCCATGGGGCTCAACCGGAAGGGGAGGGACTTCGCCACTCTATAAGTCCCACCCCAATCAGCAAATCATCCAAAACTAAGGACCCCGCTAAGACGACCGTTGAAAACTAGCCATGGATCTGAGAAAAACCAAGTCTGATGTAGCCTACCCTTATTATCACCAGGATAACGGATATGGGCTTAATGACTGGATGTTACAAAGTAAGGGAGAGGATGTTCCCGAAGAAGAGCTTCCCTCTATATCATATCCATGTAAGGTCTTTAGGACAAAAGAGGACTATGATAAAATGACATATGAAGAATATCTTTCTTTAAAAGATGGTATTATAGATAACCTTTATAGAAACAATATATCTCATACTACTCGCCAAGATCGCAAACGACAATTAGCAGAAAAGAAAAGCAAAAGTAAAGAAAACCAAAGAAAAAGGAGAAGAAAAATGAAAAGCAAACGCAGAATGCGAATGAAAAGAAAAGGGACAATAGGACGGAAAAAGACAAAAAGAAGGAAGGTGAAAAGAAAAAGGAACAAAGCGAAGACATTTCAACTAACTATAGAGGATGCTGATAGTGTTGTAGAGCCATTACCGGATCATAATAATCTTATAGATCATCTACCGCTAACCGACTGCTGCGAATGTGTTGAACAAATACCAAAAGCAATGGCAGAGCTTTGCTTCAATATAATGAGAGAAAAAGCACGATACTATGGAATTGCCCAAATTGGCGACAGTGCCAGAACATGTATTAAAAGACTGTTGGAGGATCTCTATTCTAGTATCGGTTGTCATTACAGCGAAGGATATGCCAAAACGTGTGATGACATAGACAAAGCTTTTGAAGACAATTATATGGTACCCGTCCTTACAGCTAAACAAATCCTATGCCAGGTATTCAACAGACCACAAGAAGCACAAGAAGCCCCAGGAAGGATTACATTCAGAGCTAATAATGGTGAAACCGAAGAAGAAGCAAAGCAGATTATAATCATTGCGGGTGAAAGGATAGAGAATTTGCAAGTGATGTTAATGCACTTATCTGATATAAAAAATGCATTCATTTACTTCCAAGAGACCCCTAAACATCTACTAGGGCAATGTGAATTGAACGATAAACCGATCACTGTAAATGAAACGCGGAGAGAAGCAGCAGTGCAAATCGTTAAGTCTATTACCTTGTATGCACTACGACATTAACTTGGTCAAATGTAATATGTCTTTCTGAAAATGTGGCGAATGGTGTGTTTTTCAATTAAGCAACCATAACAAATGAAAATGTGTTTTATTTTTGCTTTCATATATAGTAATAGTATTAACTCCTTTGACTAGAATGTACTAAAATAGCCTCTAGCTTATCTATAAGTTTGTGATTTTAACAGTTATTCACTGACACAAGGCAGATTTTGGCTTTTTTTCTCTTGCCAAGATACTTTTAGACACACTTTGAGGTATGCAAAACCTTAAAACTAGAAAATGAAGTACATTGTCTGACTAGATTTTTTCGTAAAGACTGTTTCTCTAAAAGGCAAGTTTGTGATTTTTAACACTTATTTACTGACACAAGGCAGATTTTGACTTTTTTTTTTCTCTTTTCTTGTGTTACCAAGATACTTTTTAGATACACTTTTATGTATGCAACACTTAACAAAGGGGTATAATATGAAGTACTTTGTAAGGAATGGGGGTTTCTTTAATACCCCGTTTTTATTTAAAAAAAACACTTGTACAGTTAAATAATGTAGGTTTTCTCTGATATTTTAGTTATTTTCAGCTACCAAGATACTTTTGTTGATACACTTTTATGTAGGAACATTTGGCAACTGGTAGAATGTCAATTATTTTGTAACAAAATGTATTTTCTTAAAGACTGTGACTCTAAAAGGGAAGTTGGTGATTTTAACACTTTTATTTTTTCTCCCGTTGTCTTTCACTTACTTTTTTGATACAGTTTTATGTATGACAACTTTACAACTGGTAGAAAGTGAATTACTTTTTCTGAACAGATTTTCTTTAAGACTGTGACTCTTAAAGGCACTCTGGGATTTTAGTAAGACAATCCAGTTTTATGGAAGTAACTTAAATTATTTTTCTCCTACAAAGATACTTATAGTTACACTTTAGTGGATGCAAAACTTTATAACTTGGTAAAATATTCATTAATTTGTAATGAATTGAGTTTCGTTTTTGTTTTTCAACATACAATGACTTTTCCATATATATATTTTTTCTGACAAACTATACTTTGACTTTTTCCGTGCTGGATGGATAGGAAGAAGACTAATAACCAGCGGTTGATTGAAGCCGGGGATTTTTTTTTCCGATACTTTGACTTTTCTTTAAAGTAAAATAAAAATGGGTAACTACTATGGAAAACAATCTGTATATATCTATCAGAATGCAGTCAATACCTGTTTAATAAGTGTGTTGTTGATGACGATTGAAAACAGAATGATTAGTGATCCCCGTGTAAACAGAACGGCTGAAGTTTGTAAACTAGAAGACATTTTGGATATCGTTCATTCTAGCAGTACTATTCCGGGTCATTGGGAAACGATTGTAAACTAAACTTTTAAAGTGGTACTGGAATCTTCACTTTCCGAAACATTCTGTAACATTACCGAAGAAATGAAACAAACACCAAAAGTGTATCATGTGCTCGCAGTGTATGCTCTGTTGTAGATGTATTGCATCTTTGTGTCAAAAACAGCATACACACGAATACTTTGGCCGAAGTGCAAAAACTCCATTATAATATTTCCCTTCATCTAGGGGATTCTGTGCTGGAGAAGATCATGGGGATGTTGCAATCAGTATAAATGTATTACTGCTTCCTATGGGGTGAAAACAATAAATTGTAAATATGAAATTCTGCAAATAATAAAAAAGTGTTTTTACATTTAAAAAAAAACAACTGTTGTCTTCAAATCATAGTATAGTATTTCCTACATATCATTTTAAAAAAGAGTCACAGTATAGAATGTCTGAACATTTATTTTAAAAGTACTAGTATAGTATGTTAAAAGTATCGTGAAAAAAGTCCAAGTATAGTACGTAGTTAACCTGTTCCACACCATCCCCCCGGTACCGGGCGGATAAACGCGTCATTTGCAGGAAACAACGTCTAAGGAATCTTAATATTGAATAAAACTATGAATGTGTTATATCCATGTAACGGGAAGAAACTCAGCTAACTGATCTTTTTAATTTTTTTTTTCAAAAAAAACCCCTCAATGCTAGCACTCAGCCTCTGAATTAGCCTCGAGCGAAAAAACGGAACCTACAAAGGCACTTAAACTCACTCATAACTCCCTTATTACTTATCCTAGATGCACAGCCAACCACTCGTTTTTGGTGTCCTGGAGACACTGAATCTGTGTAAAAAACCTCAACACTCAGTGATAAACATTCGCGACGCTATAAACGAAAGCGTACATCATCACATGTGGAGCTAAGTAGCTAAAAAACGTAAACATGGCTTACCTTGGTCAAAAGTGGTCTTCAATGGCATTAAAACGATGCTGCAGTTAATCCATAGGTTCATCATATGTGTCTGTGCCTTCTTTGAAATTATTTCTGATAATCCATAAGCAATAAAACGGCTTTTTATTTCCAAATTCCAGAAGGAGACATTCATCCACTTTGCTTTCGTTTTCCACACGCGAAGCGCCCACATTTTTTCTTTACAATGTGTGTGTATGTGAGCCTCCCCCTTCGATTCTATTGGCTCTAACGGTCACAAGGGTGTGTCAACCAACCAAATCGACCAAGGGGGGCCAGAGATAAGTCAAATCCACCCAAATGACCCCAGAAGTGGGGGTTTTTGGCTAAATCTCTCTAAAAAGGTCAAATTTCACTTGTTTTGCATCAATCTTGATACAGGGTACTTATTATATGTTGTACTTTGGATTCCTAAAGCTTTTAGTCTACTAACCCATCATCCAAGGGTAGTTTTCACTATCTGTAAAAAATTATTTTTGGACGGACACTATAATTTACAGTTTTTTACTATGTAAAATCTGAATTTTGTTTAAAATAAAAAAAATTATATTGATTCTGACACTTCTACATCCAACTCACAGGTTTATCATTACTTTGAGAAAAAAGATTATTAATTTAACCCTTTTAGAAGGGAAGATATGGTCATTTGTTCTGGGAATGTCATTTTCGAGCCTGAGACCTGAAAAACAGGCTCAGAGTGGAACAGGTTAAGAATTATATTATATAGTTTGTATGCAATGTCAGTATAGGATCTCTAAAAAAAAAGAGAGAAAGTCATAGTATAGTTTGACAAAAAGATCTTGAAAAAGTCATGACATTGTGTGTTGAAATGGTTTTGAATAAACACATCAGTATTTTTAAAAAGTAAATTGTATCAAGTGCATCAGACAACTCAAATTACTCAATTTGAACCATATTATAAAAAAGTAAAGAATGGTCATAGTATATAGCAGGGCTGTTTAATAGTTTTCTGTGTTTTCAGTGTTTTGTGTGTCTGTGTGTCAGTGTTTCAGTGTTTTGTGTTTCAGTGTTTTGTATGTCAGTGTTTCAGTGTTTTGTGTGTCAGTGTTTTTGTGTGTCAGTGTTTCAGTGTTTCTGTGTTTATGTGTTGCAGTGTTTCAGTGTTTTGTGTTTTTGTGTGTCAGTGTTTTCAGTGTTTCAGTGTTTCGTGTGTCAGTGTTTTTGTGTGTCAGTGTTTCAGTGTTTCAGTGTTTTGTGTTTTTGCGCGTCAGTGTTTTCAGTGTTTCAGTGTTTCAGTGTTGCAGTGTTTCAGTGTTTTCAGTGTTTTGTGTTTCAGTGTTTTGTGTGTCAGTGTTTACAGCCTTTCTTTGCTCTGATCAATCCCCAGGGATCCTCCCCTGGAAGGAATATAGCAGGATGAGAGAAAAACATTTAAAAAAACGTATCTTAGAAGTGGCTATAGCATTTGATGCAATTCTAAAAGATAGTCAGATTCCTAAAAAGTTACAAACGGATGCCGGAAAATAATTATTTGTTTCTTCAGCAAGGCTTCAAAAATCTTGTTAAATAATTCTTTTCCGGCAATTCTTTTAAATTACATATTAAAAACTACATTTAGAACAGATAAAAAATGTGCGATTAATTTGCGATTAATCGCGATTAACTATTTTAATCGACTGACAGCCCTAGTTAAAACCTTTCTCGTTCTTAACATAGACTATATTTAGGGTCAATATGGGTTGAACTGAGATTTCCACACGCACATTTTAAGATGTTCTGATACGCCCGACCAATACAAAGCACGGCTTTTAAGGAAAGGATAAAGTCACTAATCATGTAGTTGCTTTTAACTGTTCTTTGGTAAGTGTGCAGAGCAATGTTGATTTGAAATGGTAATTTGAAGGTTGAATATTTGTGTATATATTAATAATTAAGGTAAATTAATTCCAGTTAAATGTAACTATTAAGAAGACGGTTCTGTTTGTAATACTTTCTATTTTCATTGTGTTATTTGGTGGCATCAATGTGTGCATTTGATACAGGAGCAGTGTCTTTAGGGCCTCATATATAGCCCTTAAGGTCAAAATAAAGAGATCCTCGACCACGCACCGCATAGAAAGGTTCAAACTGTCTGGGAATGGATGCAAAACATCTATTGTCTCATTATCCATCTA
Source organism: Trematomus loennbergii (assembly GCA_012861695.1). Lineage (NCBI taxonomy): Eukaryota > Metazoa > Chordata > Actinopteri > Perciformes > Nototheniidae > Trematomus > Trematomus loennbergii. Next base: position 40,586 of record JAAOOA010001985.1, read on the forward strand.
TTTGCTGGATGATGTTTGGTTTTGAGTCTAAACGTGTTAAAGGAGGAACATGTGCAGCGGGCCGCTGGTTAGCATCTGTTCACTTCATGAGCACATCCAGTGTGACTGACATCCAATTAACATTCATGAAAGAGCACAAATTGAATTAACCAAAAAAACACAATCTTTCACTTATTCGGGATGGACATGATCCTCAGAGACATTTTATTATATTTCAATCATCCGTCTTTCTTGGTCATTGTGCAATATTACTCATTATGACTAAAACACACCAGGAGACAGCTCTTCGTGTCCCGCGGGAAAATACCCGTTGTGTCCTCGTTACGGCCTCTAATGTAATCTGACTGGCAGCTCAACCCCCTCTCTCAATCACTGTGCTGGACAAAGACGACAATTCTACTTATTTAATAAGCTTTTCACTTTAGAAATCACAAAGAGGTGTTAATATGTGGAGATTATCCTGCTGAACTAAACGTATAAGAATCATAAACATTTGTTTATCATAAACTTGGTGCGTAGGTGCTGACTTGTCTATTCAAAGTATTTTTGACACACTTTCAATTGTGCTTACAGCTAATTATTTTTACTGAACAACATGACCGGAGAGATTTATATTCTACCATTTTTACAGTCAAATACCGGCTAACAGAAACACTGAGTATTTGAATATAGAAACCACCCCACATGTATAGCTTTGTGTGGTGCTAGGTTCACGAGAGGATCCGCAATCGCACTTTGTTGCGTAGCTTCAGTGTCGTAGCCGAGATGCTGTTGATAGTGAGATGTGTCTGCCGTTTCCTCTCAACTGTTTGACCGGTATGATGCACCATCCAGTACTGAGAGTGCATTTTAACATACTACATATTGGCCCTCATGCTCTCAAACAGTACATGTACATACAAAAGTACTGAGATGTCACTCACATAAAGTGAGAAGCCTGCAGGGCAGAGGTCAGGGCGGTAAAAACATCCTGCAGATGATGAAATGATGTTTGTGGTTAATGAGCTGCAGCTTGGACTCTGTGGACTAACGAGCTCCGGCCTTAATGAGAGCTGTTAACGAGCTGCTCTCAGGTGACCTCATTAACACACTGACCTGTTTGCTTCTTTACATTGTGCTGCTGTAAACACCCAGAGGCGCAATGCACAGAAGGCTAAACCTGCACAAACAAGACAAAACAATAATCAAAGCAAATTAACCCTTTGTACATTTTCCTGACTTTTTTTTGTTGTTTTGTTTATCATTTCAGCGTGTTACAGCTTTTAGCATGGATTTTTGCAAGAAGTCTTCTTTTCAGTCAAATTGTTGAAATCCAATGTTGTTTACTCTTACATGTTTTGTATACTCTCGTGATGCATTTTGCACCCTCTGGACCCCTTCGTGGCAAAAATGTACACGCCCCAAAAAACTGCTATTAAATCATACATCAATATTTATTTTTACTTTTTTTTCCATGAATCACTTAAACAACTTCTAACGTGCTCAAAACTACTAAACATTAAATAATTTTCAGTATTTTAACCCTTTAAATACCTGTTTCATTATTTGAATTATTTCATTTCTCTTAAAACAAAAACACAAAAAATGGATTTTTTTTCAATATAATAATTAGTAGAGGGAACTTTGGTGGTTATTAGTCTTGGATATGTCAAAGATTAGCAATAAAATTGATTTGACTGCATTATTATTGTTCACACACACACACACACACACACACACACACACACCACCACACACACACACACACACACCACACACACACACACACACACACACACACACACACACACACACACACACACACAGTCGAAGTACGTCTTTGGCAAGGTGGTGAGAGATGCTAAACGACAATACTCTGAGAAACTCCAACACCAGAAGCCTGAGGCCTGTACTACGAAGCTGGTTCAACCTAACCTGGATATGTTGGAGTTAGCCGGTTGGCCCAATCCAAAACATACGCGCTCTCGCTAAGCGGTCCTACGACGCTGGATATCAAGTGGATCGCTCAAGCCAGCCGTGTCCTATCTAGTTAGGTGCGCGTTCACATGAAAGGGGTGGTATCTGGAGCATTCGACCAATCACAAACATGGACAAGCGTACTGACAGCGCAGCGTCATACTTCCTGAATGAAAAGTGAACTTTAATATTTGTCAAATATGAAGAAGTTAAACTTTAAACATCCATGACTTAAACACTTTATCCAGGATCAAAGCCACATAGCTGCACCTGCAAGGTGAATACAGCTGGTAACAGAGAAAGTGTTTGAATGCGTACATTAACAGGTTTATGATATCACTGCCCCGTCTAAGACACGATCTGACTTTAATTACATTTGACTCCAGTGTTTCGTCAACTTAATGTGTTAGCCTGTAACCTAACCTGCTCCGGAGCAGGCTAGCCGCTCAGCATAAGTTACCATGGAGATCTAGCCCGCTAAAAAGAGAACCAGCGTCGTAGGACCGAAAGCTTGGGCTTTCCGGTCCTACGACGCTGGTTCTCTTTTTGATTGTGAGAGGTGCTCTCAGGCTGGAGAGGATATTTAGGGACAGAATAAACCCTTTGGCTTTCCCTGAAGAGTTTTGTATGAAAGATACAGGTTCTCGTCAGAAGGGCTGACTTATCTGTGTCAGCTCCTCGAGCCATATATTGCTAATGCCACACATCGGAGTTGTGCCCTTACAGTGCCGCAGACTGTATGTATTGCTTTGCGATACTTTGCAACCGGCAGTTTTCTTTATGCCGTGGGGGATGCAGAGAACCTTAGCAAGAATACAGTCTGCAGTGCTATTCATAAGGTCGCACATGCTCTGACAGGGCTCGCAGAGTCCTTTATTGTGTTTCCTGGCACATGTCCCACGCAGACGATCAAAGAGGGATTTTACAGCATGGCAGGTATTGATATGTGATTATATCTTTACAGTGAATGTTGTTCCTATGACGTACACTGTTGTATAATAAATGCAGCCTACTATTTAATAGGGTTTCCCAGGGTGCTTGGCTGTATCGACTGCACACACATTCCGATCTCTGCGTCCCTGGGAGATAATGAAGGCGATTATGTCAATCGCAAATCCATCCACAGCCTCAACATTCAGGTAAATCTTGCACATTCACTTACAGACCACACATTGAAGTCTGGGTGATAAAAGGAACTCACACATTTAAATATTCACACAGTACATGTGTCACACTTGGACTATCTTTATCTATAACATGGACGTATTTCAAATGAACATTGATGCTACACTGACTATGATGCTCTTATTGTGGAAGTAGGCTTGTTAACCCCACATGCTTTTGCAGGCCACCTGTGACCACAGGTGTGTCATCACCAGCCTTGAGGCAAAGTGGCCTGGATCAGTCTATGGCTGCGTTTCACTTCGGTTAAATGGATTCCTTGCGTCCCTCACTTGCGTGGTTTCCCTGCGACTAGTCCCTCCAACCAGGAAGCATGGAGAGACACAAGGAAACCACGAGAAGCAGGGAAATGAGTTTTAAGAGCAATGGGACGTCCTTTCCTCCGGAGCGTCACGTGAAGCCACGTCCGTTTGTGATGACGCCGCACAGCTGATCGTCTGACAGCAGCTCTGTCCCCGTTGTTTTCACAAACACCCCCGCCTCTGTTAGTACACATTTACTGACTCAAACATTTGTATCATCTGTTGTAGACCCAAATAAATCAAATCAAATAAGAACTAATTCTCAAAAAAGATAAACGCCATTCTTAAAATGTATAAACGAATATTAGTTTGATTAATATTGATTAGAGTGCACAATATAAATAAAATAATTCAGAGAAGAAAGAGAGATATGTTCTCTATCAAAACCCAGTTAGATTAACATTCATTGGATTGCACACTTTGTGTGGATATGTAGCAAATTAACATGTTAAATAGCACTTAATGACTGACTGAATGGAAATGACAATAAATGAAAATGTAAAACGAAAAAGCGATCACGAAAATGTTTCCAATAAATGAATGAAATAATCTTTGTCCACTTAGTTGTTCAGATATATCACATATTTGTAACTGAATGATGCATTCATTGAAACAAAACACAGTATGAACTGAGGAGTGAGTCCCGTGAGTTTCATGTGTTTTCTTCACTCCGCTGGGAAACTGCTCTCATGTCAAGAAGCATCAGATCAGTGCATGCGCTGCATCGTCCAATCAGTGAGCGATACACAGTAAGGGGGCGGGGCGAGTGGCTGAGGATTTCATCGAAGGATGGTCTGGTGGTTCCTCGATTATAGCTCCTCCATTATCGCTCCTCGATCCTCGGTCCTCCGGCAAAAATAAGGCCATTGGGACGTTACTCAAGATGGCGCAGACAAATCAACTTCCGGTGAGACCGAGACCGAGGAGCGAGGAAATGAAAAATAAGAGAAGTGAAACGCAGCCTATGACTCAAGGATCTTCTCAGAGTCATCACTGTGTCACAAACTGGAGCAGGGTATGGCAACTGTACATTCTTATTGTTTTGTGCTGCCTTTTGTGGTACTTATTGTGGAAATATTCCTTTTTCTTCAGGGCTCTTCAGTGGAGTGCTGCTCGGGGACAGGGGTTATGCCTGCCAGCCATTCCTCATGACCCCCTATCCTGACCCTGGTGAAGGGCCACAAACCAGTTTCAATGTGGCCCATGCCAAGACCAGGGTCAGGATAGAAATGACCTTTGGGATACTGAAGGCCAGATTCACCTGCCTGCGGGGGCTCAGAGTGGCCCCTGAAAGAGCTTGCCGCATTATCACTGCCTGTGTTGTGCTGCACAACATCGCCACCATGAGGAAGGAGAGGGCCCCTCCTGCAAACCCCCAACCTCCAGATGTGGTCGACCCCATCACCCTAGACTACCCTACTGGCAGGGCTGTCAGAGATGCCATCACAGTATTATTTGCATAATACATAAAAAAAACACACAGAGAGAGGCCTTGGGTGATTTATGTAGGTTTTTATTTTGTCAGCCATTCCTGAAGGAAAAAGAGAAAACCACATTATTTTTGGTTTACTTTTTCAGTAAAGAAAAAAGGGATTTCTCTTTTAGGTATCCTAAAAGATAAAGGTCACCTTATGCACCTTTCATTTGACTTGAAAATAAATGACAGAATGTTACAAAATTACCTGTCTTTCTCTTTCTAATTTTTCCACCTCCAACTTCATTTTCCTTATGCGTAGGGCATTTAGTTCCATGGTTTGGGCATTTATTTTGATAGTTTGGACGAGGGTCCGTTTATAAAGGGCCCTCACAGAGTCTGCTTCAGCCTGAAACACATGAAACACATATATGTTGCTTTAACATTCAAGCATGGCTCACAGCAAGAAAGCTGAGCATTTTAAAGTTGCCTATACTTTTACATTTAGTTTAATTCATTACTTGTCGTGATGAAGCCCTAGATGTGGAGGCCCTAGATGTGGAGGCCCTAGATGTGGAGGCCCTAGATGTGGAGGGCCTAGATGTGGAGGGCCTAGATGTGGAGGGCCTAGATGTGGAGGCCCTAGATGTGGAGGGCCTAGATGTGGAGGGCCTAGATGTGGAGGCCCTAGATGTGGAGGGCCTAGATGTGGAGGGCCTAGATGTGGAGGCCCTAGATGTGGAGGGCCTAGATGTGGAGGCCCTAGATGTGAGGGCCTAGATGTGGAGGCCCTAGATGTGGAGGGCCCAGATGTGGAGGCCCTAGATGTGGAGGGCCCAGGCTGCGGGGGTGGAAGAGTTCCTTCTTCCTGCAAATTGAGCACAGCAAATATCTTTTCAATAGAGAGTAGTCATTTGTCCCATGTGCAGACCACCACCATGTGCAAGTAATCAAATTAATTAATCAATTAAAGCAACGTGTCCACACCCTCTCTGTCTGTGTTTGAGGCAAATTGAGAAGTTCATATCATTGGTAACAAAATACTAAAGTGTACCGGCAGAGCGCTCTCTGAGAACACAGACAGCGTCTCATCATCATCCAGGCACTCCTGAAAAAAATAAGACATGTCAATGGTCTGTGTTATCCATATTCAGCGACCATATAGGGCGACATACCAAAGGTTACGTTACCTCTGGATGAGGTAGTGGGTGATTTGGGGGGGGCAGCAACACCACGTTCTCCCCATCATCTGCAGAACAATAAAATACATGGCACTTACTCCCACAAAAATAGATATATAATTGTGTTGTATAGCATCCCAGCTGTTTAAAGCTCCCTGACTCTTACCCTGTATGAACAGGTGGTGTGAGCTGCTGCCACCAGGGTCTGTAGAGACCCCCCCTTCCACCCCTGCCATCAAGGGCCGACCCACATTGTTGCTGAGGGCCAGCTCCTCGGCAGGGGTGAAATCTGCTGGAGGAGGGCCCCCTCCTGTCTTCCTCTGCTCATTTCTTTTCTTGTTGGCTGCAAGAATTGTGAAAAAATGTGACTGCTTTCCTATACAGTTATGAAACACAGACTAATTGAAGCAATACTAAACGTGTAGTTATATTTTTAAGATCGCGAAAGAGGGACATTTACCAGATTGAATGATGTTTTTATATTTCACTCTCATTTGCTCCCAAGTCCTTTTAGACCCGCCAGGGTTACATCTGAAAAACGTCATGTACAGCTTGAATTAAAAAAGTTCTATAAATGAAAAGTGTAATGGCATCCAAGGTTTCCTTTGATGCCACTATAGAGCGGGGTTGACGACACGCAATCCAGAGCAATAAGCAGCCGAAGGTTTTCAGTCAAAAAATGTAATTTATTAACAAAAAAGGTATTTGACTTAAATTGTCTGAAAATAACAAATCTAACAAATAATTTCGGCGATATACTTTCCTATATAAACTATACTTTGCAGTCCAATTCGCAACACTCATTTCCTTTACAATTTGCGGTCGAAAAACTGTTCCGCTCCCCGTCTCATCAGGTCTCATCAGGTCTCATCAGGTCTCATCAGGTCTCATCAGGTCTCATCAGGTCTCATCTCACCTTTTTCGCTTGCGTCACAGAAGTGATGAAGCTCTGCAGTCCTGATTGGTCCAAAATGCTCAGGTTTCATACACCTGTGCACTTGAAATCTGCTGAGCTGTTCCAACTCTGTGATCCATGTCTGCCATTGTTTTATTCTTCTGGGATGATTTCATCCCATCCACACTTTATCCTGCATAGCTCTTGGAGGATCTGCCTGGCTTTAAGGATAAATGGGGAGAGGAATCCTAATGGGTCGTAGATGGAACTGACCGTAGAGAGGATCCCTCTCCTGGTAAGAGCTCCGTTTTTTATATTGACTTTGAATATGAAGGAGTCTTTCTCTGTATCCCATTGATTCCAAGTGCTCTTTCTATTGGCAGGTTTTCCCTGTCAAAGTCCAGATCCTTGAATAGCTTTGCTCTGTGATGCTCAGGTATACTTGCAAGCACTTCACGGTTGTTACAGACCCATTTGGTCAATGAGAAACCTCAAAAGGAGCTTGGGTCAACAGGTTCTTTCTTTTCTTTCCTCCAGATAAGCATTCATTCCATCTTGAATTTGATCATCCATTTTTTCCTCCACGCCAATGCTTTGCAGAACTTTTATTTTAGCAGCAGATGCTGCAATTTCTGTGTCCAGTCCCATTTGTTCCAGTTGTAATAGCAGTGCATGTTTGTGCTTTAATCCAGCTGCTCTGGCTAGCAGGGCGGCCTTTTCAGCAGACGCTCTTATGCTGAGGAGACTGAAGAGCTTTTTGAGCTCTTTGACTTGTGTGAAACATTCGAGATGCTGTCATGGGGATGAATCTTTGATTGTGCAAAGTTTTCTCTTTTCCACACATCCACATCTTTCATACAATATTCAAAATGTGTCATTTTTGGCTCAAACCAGTCCACATGATCCTCCTCTCTCTCTTCCTCTGATAAAAGCTGTTGTACGGATTCATGAACACTGCACAAGTCATTTATATTTTGTTTAAACATCTCCAAAGTTTCATTCACATGTTCCACATTCCCATCATTCACAAGCAAGGCCTTCATTTCGTTCATTTTCCTTATGCATGCTCCTAATTTCCCACTGCGGGAGGCTTTGAGTGATTTTAACAATGTTTCTGCGTCAGCAGAAGTCCTGGGATTGTCCGACATGATTTATTTATTTGTTTTTAGGCCATGCGTAAAAGACGTTGCGCTCCTTTAATGAGTCTCACAGAGCACGCCACTGGCTTCCTTTGTTGCACAAACAAATTAAATCACATTCTTTCCACAGACGATCCTCAGGTATTCACATTCCTCCTCCAATGCGTGCATCGCCGTTATGATTTCCTCTTAGACGTTAACACATCCGACATTCCATTCAATGCGTATACGGATTTATTCCATTTGTTTACTCACTCAGTCTGTCAGCTCCGGTGTGTCCACAGGTGTGTGTCTCTTCCTTACGGAGTTTTTCGACTTGATGTAATGGCATCCAAGGTTTCCTTTGATGCCACTATAGAGCGGGGTTGACGACACGCAATCCAGAGCAATAAGCAGCCGAATGTTTTCAGTCAAAAATGTAATTTATTAACAAAAAAGGTATTTGACTTAAATTGTCTCAAAATAACAAATCTAACAAATAATTTCGGCGATATACTTTCCTATATAAACTATACTTTGCAGTCCAATTTGCAACACTCATTTAGTTTACAATTTGCGGTCGAAAAACTGTTCCTCTCATCAGGTCTCATCAGGTCTCAGCAGGTCTCAGCAGGTCTCATCAGGTCTCATCAGGTCTCATCAGGTCTCATCAGGTCTCATCAGGTCTCATCAGGTCTCAGAGCACCCCAGCTGTCCTCAATTACCTCACTTAAATAAACACTTGAAGGTACAAGGAAACAGATCATATTTACGATTTAAAATAAACAATCATTTCATCAAAAGATATTCACCATGGCAATATAAATCATTTTACATCATTAATTCATTTATCAAATTATAAATCTAAATAATAACTTTGACTTCATTGTGGCTCTAACAAAAAGGATTACAAAAATATTAGGCTTAAAGTCCACTTGTGACCCTCGGTCGATGATATTATAATGCAAAAAGGGCTGCCACTCAATGATCAATTTGGTCTATTTATCCTATAAAGCAGAACATTAATCTGGAAGCGCCGGATTTATTTTTGTACATGACTGGCGTGCATCCAATACACTTTTTAAAGATGTGCAGCTCTGCACGCTGTTGCATATAGCCTATATATATATATATATATATATATATATATATATATATACCTATATACGCATTCACGGAGTCTGCAATGTCCTGCCAACATTGTTGGCGACGTTTGACTGCTTTTGGCTTTCAAGATGTGCTTCGGATTCATAGCGGCTCATTATTACTGTCTGCTCCTCGGCCGTGAAATAAGTAGCTCGTGGTTTCTCCATGTTTGTGATTGGTCGAATGCTCCAAATACCACCCCTTTCATGTGAACGCGCACCTAACTAGATAGGACACGGCTGGCTTGAGCGATCCACTTGATAACCAGCGTCGTAGGACCGCTTAGCGAGAGCGCGTATGTTTTGGATTGGGCCAACCGGCTAACTCAAACATATCCAGGTTAAGTTGAACCAGCTTCGTAGTACAGGCCTCTGGCTTCGTAGTACAGGCCTCTGGCTTCGTAGTACAGGCCTCTGGCTTCGTAGTACAGGCCTCTGGCTTCGTAGTACAGGCCTCTGGCTTCGTAGTACAGGCCTCTGCTCTCAGAAAACGACTCTGCTTCTGCTTGGTGTGGTCTTAAGGCCCCGACACACCAGGCAGTCACCAGAGAACTCGCCGACGCCGACTGTTGCGTCGCCGTGTTCTCCTGCGTCTTGGCCATGTGTCGCACTGGAACACACCGCAAAGACTTCAGCCGAGCACGTACGAACTGCGCATGCGTGAGTGGCAATAACTCTCCTTACCAGCAGGCGGCGGTAGGGTGTATTCATTCAAAATAGGCAACAACCGGAAGACATCGTCTTTTGTTTTCTTAGTTATGTTCTCTGTATTTTATATGTTTGTGTTATGTGTAACGTTGCTGCCTTCTTGGCCAGGTCAGCTTTGAAAATGAGATTTTATCTCAATGTTTTTATCTGGTTAAATAAAAAATAAAAGACAGAGAAGAAGAACAGACTGTGATCTAAACAAACAACATATAGCGTGTGCGTTCCATTTTCACTCTCGTCCATCGAAAACATGCTTCGTGCGGTACTGGAGCTATCAGCCATTGGAGTGTTGCTCGTGGAAGACATTCTCAAGCAACCGTTTCGCTTCTCATGCACTGATTCGCTAGCTGAACAGCCAATCAGAGTGATTTCTTTGTCCGACTGCCTGTGGCCGACGCACGGCCGATTCAACATGTTGAATCGGCCGTGCAATAGGTCGCCATTGTCAGTATGTGGGTCTGTGTATTGTGTTTGTTCAAACGGTGTATGACTGATGGTATGTGTATGTCTCTTAATGTCCACTATGTCTGTATGCGGAACTGCAGGACGGAGTCCAGAACAAATGTCCTGACCGGGACAATAAAGTATATCGTATCGTATCGTACTTGTTAGATGCTTTTATCCAAAGCGACTTACAAACTCAATTCTGTGGTCAATCCCCTCAGGAGCACTTTGGGGTGAAGTGTCTCAGGGACACAACGACATGCTGACTGCAGTGGGGTTTGAACCTGTGACCACCTGATCTGAAAACCAACACACAACCCAATGCACCACACGCCTCCCTTCAACATCACATACAGGTTCATAATGAACACACCACAGCAGCACTTTGGTTTTGTGATAGATTTATTAGATTTCTGTGAGTTACTACTGTCGTAGTGTTCTCATACATGTCATCTGCAGTTCATCAAACTGATATATATTTATAAAAATTAGAGAAGTATAATCTACATACATCTAATACAAAAACAAACCAGTCTAGGAGTGAGTCCACTGCTTGGTTTAGTTGTAAAAACGGTGACAAATGAAGTGCTGGCGAGAAGATCTCCAAGAAGACGGATGCTCAAATGATAATAATAGAATTATGAATCTGTGCATTAAATAGGTCTAAAAATAAAAACATTCTTAGAACAAAGAACTAGCAAACACACAAACAGGCCCAGGTGCGTTTTAAACATTAGATGGATCACACACAAACACACACCTGTGAATTCTCTTTGGTGGATCAGCCCTGAAACTTTAAATACATGTTTTAAAGCACAAACAACGGCTGGAATGTGGCAAACTAAAATAATCAAAAGGTACGACTTCGACATCAGCGGGAACACGACCGAGTGTTAACTCCGGAGACAGATTCTAATCACCTCCGTTTTCTACCACTTTTAATCTCATATATTTATCCCTCGTTGAAGGAACTGCGATGTTTGTCACTTTGAGACGAATCAGAAACTATCATCGAGAAGAATCTCATACATTATAATTGATTTGTACCTCGTGACTCTTAACGAACAGTAAAACAGATTTTCAACCTTTAAATTATTGGTAAAATTTGCAGACGTTTTTTTGATTTGCACTGAAGTGTCCAAAGTGAGATATCGAACTCAGTCGGGAGATTTAGTCAAATTAGAAAAACCTAAAGAAAAATGCCTCCCATCGCAAAAAGACAACAAATGTTGAGGTCCAAGAAACATGAGTCTGGATCTTATGTTTCTGAGATGCAAAGAAGTAATAACAAAAGGAGAATATCCATACATTTAGTCTACATTACCATAAATATAAGGTATTTTCTTGGTGAGAAAGTAAATCAAGAGATCCATTAACGTTTAATAAATATAATATTCCTTTTGTGATTTGCATGAAATTCTGTACGAGATCTGTTTGAATAAGATAAACAATAATAAATTATTATTTAATTTGGATCTTTTTTTCATATGGATCACCTTACAAGATAAGAAATGGATAGCAAGATACAATAGTCAAATTAATAATAATAATAATAATATATTGGATTTGTAAACAGGGCGTCCGCGGGGTCTTAAAAAGTATTAAAAGTTGATAAATCAATTTAGCAAAAATGAAGGCTATTAAAAAGTCTTAAAAAGTATTAAACGGCATTTCCAAGGTGTTACATTTTGTAGCTAGTTCTCAATAAGTATATGAATTGTCCAAAGAGGTATTCTACAGTCTGCCTGAATGTAATCATTGCGTAGGTGTGCAGTGTGATTCTGTGTAATTTATTTATGGCATCCCGTTGGGTTTGACGTCGTCTGAACAGGACATCTCACGCTCACTGCTTGATAGCGCAAAGGTCCGTTTACGCCGGTTGTTAAACAACATGGTTATGGGGAAATGCAAGTCTGCGTCCAAATGGTTGGAAGATAAGGAGGAAGGACAATAATACTGTATATAGTCAATGTGAGGTAAAGTGTGTCGCCAATGTAACCGGTTAGAACTCCAAGTGGCGATGAGGTCTTAAAATGTATGGAAAGGGTCTTTTTTACATATGACTTCAGGATTCCTGCGTATACCCTGAACAAGGGGCATAAAATACATACTTAAAATGTAAGAAGATATGTTTCTCTCTGGAGAATGCCACAGAGCTCCTTAGAAATACATGTTGTTCTTCCGCACACTTGATTTTGGTCACTTCTTAAAAATGTTCCTCCAGGCGTTTTTATTGCTGCTTCTAAACCTAATGGTGGACTTTGTGAAGTTCAGAATAGAGCATGTTTGGAGTTAAGGACATCATGTTTAACCAATGTGTTTTTCAGGCAGCCAAAAGAAAACAATAGTAATTTAGTCCCTCGATGTCACAAATGTGTGGTAGAAACTGTTCAAATCACCCGGACGCTGATTCAAAGTGTCCCGGAGTTGCTTTAAGGCGAACTAGGTTTAAGGCAGAGGTGATGTTCGCTGCTGTCGAAGTCAAAAATACAAACAAGATAAGAAAAGTGCTCACACAGAAGAGAAGACACACACGACTCTTCTCACATGCGTCAGATGCTAAGGGGGATAACTTTTCATCACATGCTGGTTCTCATCCTGAGGCACATATTATTCACAGAGTCTGGTCGCTTTGTAATTAAGGCACTTGGATGTTAAACAGCTCAAGTGGAAATGACACAACACTGTTTTAATTTGGAGGACTTCATTACCCAGAAACCCTATGTGGTTAAGTTAGCTTAACCTCTACATGTTACCAGACTATTACTTAGACTGCTTCAGGTTTGTAAAACAATAAACCTTCTATCCAAGGCTATCATCAAGAACGCTAACAATGAATATACTGTCAACAAATAAAAGACTGAAAACTGAAAACGAGCCGGCAGCCGTGCTATTTTCTTTCTGAACTGTACTCTCTTCACATTAACTAATGTTTGTGAGCTATTGTCACTCAAAACAAAGGTTTATTAGCTTGAGGGCTAAACATTAGTATAGATGACGTTAGCTAGAAATATGACTTTCTCAACATTAAAGTTGTAATTGTTCTGATGTTAGCTTTCCGGCTGCATCCAATCTAGTTCTTATTACCCCATATATTAGTTTTCTTTTACAAACTGCATCTGCTAAAGTAGGCTAATTTGTATTAGCCAGAGAGCTAACAGGAGTCAAGCTGAAATTAGCCATCAAATGTTAGTTAGCACTTCATCCAAACTTAGCTTCAGGCTGCTTTATATTCTCATTAACATTCATATTAATATATTTATTAGTTCTGGTCCACTTGCTTGTATTATTTCACTCACTACAAAAAAATATTGAGTTGGTTACTAATGAGCGGAAGAGATCTAATAAGCGAGAATTAGCTTCCTATCGTAGGCAATGATTATTTTGATGAGTGATTTATTTATTTACTTTGCGAAACCTTCTGATGGCTGATACTGTTTCAATTTGACCTTCACAGCTCACTCTGCTCACTCTCTGGTGATAATGTAAATATGATCTTCACCTCACCTCACCGTTAGCTGCAGTGCTAACGTGCTAACCTATTTTTCGATGTCTCCTGCCGTGTTGTTTGGTGTCATTGGAGCTTCACAGTGAGCCACGTTGATGTTTAGTGACCTGACTCTGGCCTTCATCAGGTTTCCATCGTACCATCTTCTTCCTCACCTGGACTCCCTGGAGTAAAGCCTGCTTCTCATACAGTACGTTATTCTGTGAGTCTTTGAGGAAGGAGCGCTGGGAGGGAAAACTGAGTTGCTTATTAAATGTTCACATTTCTTTAGCATTACTTCAGGATCAACAACTCTTCAAACTGTTCCCTCAGAAGGTTTGAGCTGAAACACGATACTGGGCTTTCTTCATCTGTATTCTCTGATACATTTTTACTCGATCATTATTTTATCTGAAATAATAAATAAGGTTATGCTAGCCGTATTTTCTATAAAGGCTCGACGACGCGGTTCATTTGCACATTTGTGTAACCAAGCACAGATTCAGATTCTGCTATAAGCAAATCATCGAATTTAAGAATAATTCATTTTTACTTTTAATACGTCTCAGGATCTTAGGGGTTGTCGAATGGCAATAAAATATAGTTTTTGCTGATTTTCTGTTTGTACGGAAGAGGATTAGGGCCACATGGGATTTTCTTAAGATCTGAACACAAGTTGAAAATAATGTTTTAAGTTCGGAGAAAAAATTCAGAATTCTGGAGAAAGACATTTGAAAATAAAAATGTGTTATTAAAAAGAAATCAAATAGAAATCATGAAAATTGTTTTAAAATTCTGTAATAAAATAAAGTCACATGTGGCCCTGATCCTCTTTGAACCCCACAAAGCCCCATTTAAAACAAGGTCTTAAATATGTTTACGCTTTCTAACGAACATGTTTCTCTTCATATTTGGAATATTTTGGATCCCTGTTTGCTAGCCAGTCTTCTTCGTCGTTCATCTCCAGCTGTAAGTGCTTCTGCCCTTTAAGACGTTATATTAACAGCTTTTTACTGATATAAGTGCTTATTTTAAATTGGGAGAAATGTACCTGTGATCGGTCTGGGTGTAGCATCGGGCGGATGAACAAACCATATATTTTTGGCGCCGTTCGAATCATCAGGCGGAAACATAATTTACTTTTCATTAAGATTGTGAGATTTGGCCTTTTTCTAGATAAAAACATATCTAAAAATGGTTAGAAAACTCAAGTATCCTGTTTCCATTATACACACAGTATTTAAGAAAGAGCAATGAAATGAACTATGAGGGGAAACCCACCAATGAGCAGAGGCTAACCTGAGAGGGGCGGGCTTCTTTTCTCTAGGTGTCAGGTGGGCGGGGCTTAGAAGATTACATTACGTTAAATGTTTTTTTGTTTGATAAAGAAATCTTGTTGTTGTTGGCAGGGGGGAATTTGATTTTGTATATTTTGCGGCGTTGATACTTCTGCTCCTCCAATCACAATCTGTTATTTGTGGGTTTGTTTCTCCTGCTCAGGTCTGACAGGCTGAAGAGGAGCAGCACCTCTTCCTGTTGGAGTCTATTCCTCTTCCTCTCTCTCCTCCTCTTCTTCCTCCTCTTCTTCCTCTCCAGCCATCACCTCCACCAGCAGCTCAGCGGTACATGTCGCCTCCCCCAGACTGTTCACTGCCTTTCACCGTGTATTTAGCGTCGTCGTCTCCCGAAACCTGCAGATTCATATCAGAAAATATCAACATTAAAGTGGACCGATCATGATATATTATAATAATATAGTGTAGGACCATACCTATATAAGGCCTATTTATACTTTTTTTTTTTCAAAATACCAAACAGATCATGCATTTTAGCCATGCCTCATTTTGCTCAATTTGCACTTTTTATTAGCTCTGCTCTGTAAGGGCAGATTCAGTGAGAACAGCACCACCTACAGGCCTGGCATATGTACTACAGCGTCTCCAGCGCTTTCGAACGGCAATGGCCGTGGCTGTCTCCTCCTGATTGGTGGAGTTGGCCCAATAGCCGTAGCGCCACCGTCCTGACGTCAGGACAGTGTTCAAATCTGGATCAGTTTTGATCAGATCCGTTGCAGCCCCTTTTTTAGAGATTTGGGTATGGAGGAAAATAGAGGGTTGTGTTTTCTGACACTTGGTGAGTTCCCTGGAACACCGGGGACACATATTCATGTAGAAAAGACGTACACAAGTGCATTTTGCATGATAGGTCCCCTTTAAATCCCACTGGCGTTCAGGACATGGTTCATAGTTATTCAAATTCAACCCAGATCAGAGGAAGAGGTTTGTCGAGCCTGAAGCCAGAGTTTTCCCTGGCTCTCTCTTACCTGCCTGACATAACCAGCTTATGTTCAGATGTTAGGCTAAAATCTTCTCTCACTAACTAGTTCCTTTCTTTAATTATCTTATCTTTAATATTTTCTTATGCATGCTTCTTAGGTAACATGAAGCTGTCTGTGGCTCTTTTCTGCTGGAAAACAAATGTAAATGTCCCCTCTGTGGGACGAACACAGGTATTCTGATTCTGAAAAGGCGTCACTTTATAGTCAATCTATGAGGTACAGGTTATCAGCTGGGGGAAAGCTATAAACCTGCCATGTGCAAAATAAACACTGTTTTGCAAGACTTTTATAACGTCTCAACACCGATATGTTACTTGTTTTCTTTTAAATAGCTGCCTCTCATTATTTATGTGTCTTTGATTCCATCACTAATGTGTGCTTGTCTTTCCTATATTTAATAGTTAGCTAACTCACATGAATGTCCCCTGTGGGACTGATGAAGGAACTCTGATTCTGAAGCTCAGAGTATATTCAACGTCCTGATTTACAGCTGTATATTGCAGCATAAGAACGCTGATTAAAAACGTGTCAGTCTATTGTTAATTTCAACTTCAGTGGCGAGCCCTCTCGGCCCTCTATTGGCGCATTTCCACTACTCGGCCTCGCTCGGTATGGCTAGGCCTCGTTAGGACCGGCTCACTTTATGGCGCATTTCCATTACAGTTTAGGAACTTGGGTAGTATCTATGGTAACGCAGTGTAGGCGGAGCCGTGACGTGATCTTCAGAGAACCCCAGAAAAACAACACAGCCGTTAGCTGTTAGCACTCAGAGCTCACAGCTCCTCATATCTGTTCAGAAACTAGACAGAAGTTAAACAAGTACAAACCACAGACTGCCTGTGTCATGGAGAATACAGTCGCTGCTTTATTTATGTCTGTATAGGCCGTTGTTGTGAGTGTGGACGGTCGGAGCATATACTGCGTTAGCTTAGCCAATCTCCATTTAGAAAACACGCATTTTAAAAGGTGTTTCTCCTGCCGTCTGTCTGCAGACTTGTCAAAGCATTAATTCATGGTTGTTACTAACCGGTATCAGTATGTTGTTTCTTCATCATTTAGAAACGTGTATTACAATTAAATCACGGTCAAATATGTCCATCTTGTTGTAGTTGTAGCCCCCTGGCCAGCGATGCTCTCTCTAGTTTAGCATACTCAGCCCGACTCAGCCTCGTTGTCTCTGGCCCTAGACCCACCATTTTATGAGGCCAGAAAAACTGTGAATTAGGACCCGCCGGCCGGTACTAGGCCAAGTGGAAACGCAACCAAAGACGGGCCGCTGACGTCACAGCCCTCTTAAACCGTGCTCCGCGCTGTAGTGGAAACGCGCCATATGAGGGCCTAAGATATTCTAAAAATTAATATTTGAAAACGTTAAAAAAAAAAAAAAAAAGTGTTACATTTTTCATTAGTTTTACCAAAATAACTTGATTTAATTGTATTTAAAATAACATTTCCAAAGAAATAAATCCTTCGAATCTGCCTGTTCAGTTTCTGTTGGAATGTGAAGGGTTAAATGCCGTCTCTGCGAGTTATGTGAAGACGGGAGAGCTTGTTGGTCCCTCTGTACATTCACAGAGGGCCAGCTATAGTGACTCAATGAGAGAGTAATGTCAAGTGACAGTACAATTGACCAATCATATCCTCCCTCTAAATGGGTGGGCTTTATTTTCGCGGACTTTATGACAAGTTCCTCCCGCTGTGAGGTTTATGCAAGAGGTGCAGTGACGCGTCCTAAAACCCTGAAGGAAGCTGCGCTCGGGTTCCCTCGACAGAAAGCAATGGGATTTCTCATGGATGTGATATCTGGAAATCAGGTCTGTGGAAAACGAACCTGTTTGATAAATGCACGTTTTGTTCAGCCGGATAATATCCACATGTCTACCCTACTTTTATTATTTTCTAATCATAAATCTAATTGATAGATTTATGATGGATAGATTTATGATTAGCATAAGTTCGTTCATGATGGCTCATGTCAGTGATAGTGATGACATCGTTGCGAAATTATTAACAGAGTCATTTTCAAGATTGAGTTACAATGATAAACTGGAGTGGCAAAGGATCAGCTGCATGACCCGCCATCAAGTGCTTCATCCAGAAGGACACAAGGATGGACTTTGTGTTTAAGTGATTTGATCATCAAAGGTAGGCCTGAGTCATTTGATCATCAAAGGTAGGCCTGAGTCATTTGATCATCAAAGGTAGGCCTAAGTCATTTGATCATCAAAGGTAGGCCTAAGTCATTTGATCATCAAAGATAGGCCTGAGTCATTTGATCATCAAAGGTAGGCCTGAGTCATTTGATCATCAAAGGTAGGCCTGAGTCATTTGATCATCAAAGGTAGGCCTAAGTCATTTGATCATCAAAGGTAGGCCTAAGTCATTTGATCATCAAAGGTAGGCCTAAGTCATTTGATCATCAAAGGTAGGCCTAAGTCATTTGATCATCAAAGGTAGGCCTAAGTCATTTGATCATCAAAGGTAGGCCTAAGTCATTTGATCATCAAAGGTAGGCCTGAGTCATTTGATCATCAAAGGGAGGCCTAAGTCATTTGATCATCAAAGGGAGGCCTAAGTCATTTGATCATCAAAGGGAGGCCTGAGTCATTTGATCATCAAAGGTAGGCCTAAGTCATTTGATCATCAAAGGTAGGCCTAAGTCATTTGATCATCAAAGATAGGCCTGAGTCATTTGATCATCAAAGGTAGGCCTGAGTCATTTGATCATCAAAGGTAGGCCTGAGTCATTTGATCATCAAAGGTAGGCCTAAGTCATTTGATCATCAAAGGTAGGCCTAAGTCATTTGATCATCAAAGGTAGGCCTAAGTCATTTGATCATCAAAGGTAGGCCTAAGTCATTTGATCATCAAAGGTAGGCCTAAGTCATTTGATCATCAAAGGTAGGCCTGAGTCATTTGATCATCAAAGGGAGGCCTAAGTCATTTGATCATCAAAGGGAGGCCTAAGTCATTTGATCATCAAAGGGAGGCCTAAGTCATTTGATCATCAAAGGGAGGCCTAAGTCATTTGATCATCAAAGGTAGGCCTGAGTCATTTGATCATCAAAGGGAGGCCTAAGTCATTTGATCATCAAAGGGAGGCCTAAGTCATTTGATCATCAAAGGTAGGCCTGAGTCATTTGATCATCAAAGGGAGGCCTAAGTCATTTGATCATCAAAGGGAGGCCTAAGTCATTTGATCATCAAAGGTAGGCCTAAGTCATTTGATCATCAAAGGTAGGCCTGAGTCATTTGATCATCAAAGGTAGGCCTGAGTCATTTGATCATCAAAGGGAGGCCTAAGTCATTTGATCATCAAAGGTAGGCCTGAGTCATTTGATCATCAAAGGGAGGCCTAAGTCATTTGATCATCAAAGGGAGGCCTAAGTCATTTGATCATCAAAGGGAGGCCTAAGTCATTTGATCATCAAAGGTAGGCCTGAGTCATTTGATCATCAAAGGTAGGCCTGAGTCATTTGATCATCAAAGGGAGGCCTAAGTCATTTTGAATGTGGGCCGCCGTGCAGACTTCATTCATTTGTAATTGTTGCTTGGCTGTGGGCGCCCTGTGATGATAGGTGTTTAGATAAATGGTGTTCTGTGTGGTAGAGGGTCGCTGTCATCGATGCGTTTTGCACCCCGGGCCGTTGTTCTGATATTCCGCTGAAGTATACGCTGTGACGTAATAACTCTTCTTTTTTTTCGAGGGAAGGGGCTCAGAGGGCCTAGGTATAAAAGTCACGGCTCGCCACTGTTCAACTTGAATTTATTTGTGCATTTGTTCTGAATAGTTCTTAAGATGGGAGTCAATGAGATGTATTGTCAGAACTTTTAAGCAGTATATTCAGAAAGGGTAAGCCCTGTAGAAAAGAGAGTAACACTGACTGAGAGACATTTATCTACATTTGAATTTAAATTGTGTGTGAAGCCTGTAAGTCTGATGATGTGACCTCTGACCTCTGAAATGACCAGGCTGCAGTTTCCTTCTTCATCGTAGTCGATCTGGAAGTGCCGGGTCTCTTTGATGGGCTTCTCGTCTTTGTACCACACCACCTCTGGGTCGGGGTAACCTGGAGAAACATTTAGCTTTATATTGCATGTCCTCAGTTTTTAATTCATCCGTGTTGTGAAAATCCTGAATGTCCTCTTCCAATCTGAGAGCAACATGATAACAAAGGTATCCCAACTGTAGCTGTGAACATGACAGGATGTATGATTACCTAGAAGAGCATCAGGACTGTTTGAGGCATATGATAGCTATGTGATGAACATGATGATTCAGCCTCTATGGAGATAGACATATGACAAGCATGCTCATTTCTGACGTGGAGCTAATCTGAAGTAAACATTGAATACTGCTTTCTATTCCTCCATCTTGTGACTGTGTAACTCCCTCTCTTGGATATCAGCATGTGAAGGACACTGTTCAGGAACTAGTTGATGCTCTGTATGTGATGACTCCTTCCATTCTGGAGAGGATCACAGATACATGGATCCTGAGATTCATGTATTTGTCAGAATTTTGAGATTTTGAGAAAAAAGTCAGAATTCTGAGATTTTGAGAAAAAAGTCAGAATTCTGAGATTTTGAGAAAAAAATCAGAATTCTGAGATTTTGTGAAAAAAGTCAGGATTTTGAGAAAAGTCAGAATTTTGAGATTTTGACACATTTTGAGAAAAAAGTCAGAATTTGGAGAAAAAGTCAGAATTTTGAGAAAAAATCCGGATTTTGAGAAAAAAGTCAGAATTTTGAGATTTTGACACATTTTGAGAAAAAAGTCAGAATTTTGAGAAAAAATCCGGATTTTGAGAAAAAAGTCAGAATTTTGAGATTTTGACACATTTTGAGAAAAAAGTCAGAATTTTGAGAAAAGTCAGAATTTTGAGAAAAAGTCAGAATTTTGAGAAAATTGCGCATTCACACCGGAGTACTTTTCCCACAATAGTTCATCAGAACTACGATATATTTGCGTTCACACCAAAAAGCCCCAGGAACTAAATTAGTTATCAGAACCATTTTTACCTGCTTTTCAGTCCCTGCTAGAGAGGGGACTTTCGTGGGAGAAAAAGGTTCATATGTCTGATGGCTGGGCGGATTGCAAACCACGCCCAGTACAACTCCAAAAACTTTTGTGAAGCCGCCATTTTATTTGCTCGCATTAAAATTTCAGCGCAGCGCACCAACGAAGAGATTACTTTTGTGAAAGCAGCTATGGCAAACCAAATAAATCAGCGGAGCGGTGGAGTGATGATGATGTGTCGGCGCTTCTGGAGATTTACTCGGAGGACGGGATCCAGAAGCTTCTACTGAAGGCAGTTTCCGTTGTTCAGCAAAGTTAGCCGACCTGGGAACCGTCCACAGCGCAAAGTCATGCCGGGACGACGAAGGTAAAATAAACTACATGCACTGCACTGTTTTAATCTGCACAATACTGGTCTCAGATGTACTTTTATTTGCTCAGTAGATCGAGCTAGCCATGCTAGCTGAACTGACTAACACTGTTAGCAGGCCGACTCCAAGCTAGCACAAAACAATAAATAAGGGCACTTTGATATTTATTTTTTATTTGATATTATTTGATCCTATCTTATCTTCTACTTTACACCTGCATTTTGTACACTGTCCCTGCCTGCACCATGTCCAATGTTGTCTCTGTTGACAACCTACTAGGCGATTAAACTGATCTTGTATCTTGCTTATTTCTCCTCTTAGGAAAGCGGGCACGGGATGACAGCTTCCTTGACACCATCATGGCGATGGAGGACCGCCGTGCCATGGTCAGCAAGGAGAATGAGGACCTGCGTGCCAAGGAGATGCACGACGAACGGCTGCTGCATTCACACAAGGCCCAGGAATCGGACGACCAGCTGCTCATGGTGATGCGCGCCATGCTGACTCGGCGCGCCAGGTGGAGGTGTCGGCGCGCCAGGTGGAGCAACAAAATACCTTTCAGGCTGGGCTTCTGGCAGTGCTAAGCGAGCTGATTAAATCCAACAGGCCTTCAATAAAAAAAAAAGAAAAACTTGTCGTCGTTGATAAACTGTGTTGGGAGGCGTGTGGTTCAAACCCCACTGCAGTCAGCATGTCGTTGTGTCCCTGGGCAAGACACTTCACCCCAAATTGCCTACACCTGGGACAGTTAATTTTGTATTATTGTGATTATATATATGCCACTGTTATTAATACTGACACTTCACTTTGCACTAAGGTGTGTCTGCTGCTGAGATTGTATATTGTTATTATATATATATTGCCACTCTTATTATATTGTTTTGATACTACTGACACTTTCTTTTATATTGAAAATGTTAACTTCTATTTACATTAAACTTTTAACTTGTATTTACATGCATACGACACACCTGGGACAGCGTGATGCCGTTATTGATATTGTCTTGAGTGTGCAATAAAAGAGAACCTACATGGCGATTAAACAGATCCTGTATCTTGCTTATTTCTCCTCTGACACTTTATCTTTACAGTGACCTGTGTAGCATCCTATACATCACATGTAAGTGATTATTCTGATACCATCATGTTTCATCGGTTATAAACTGGCGAAGCTTTATTTATTGTGTCCCACCCCAAATATGTGGCTTTGAAAAAGATAATTTCATTGTATTTCAAAATGGCGTCCATCAACACAAGCACTATTTATAGAAAGAGAAATGGTTAAGTTTGTAATTACCAGTGTTGTGAGTTCAATATTTTAATTAATTATAGTAAGGGAACATCTTAGGAGTTAGTGTAGTGAGTTTCAGAGCAGTGTAATAATTATTTGACCTAAAACTAAATGTTTTTATGAATGTCCTCTGAGGAGGACATGGGGATTTGCTAACTTTTTATTTCCCCATTTTACACGACACAAATGGAGGCCACTATGGGCCACAACTAACACGTAGGTTTCTGTAGGGTTCATGGCAGACGGATGCAGTTGCTCTCAGGAGGATATAATAAAGGTGTGTTAACTGCTGAGCCTATTTACTGTGCATACGACACACCTGGCACAGTTTATTCATTTCACACAGGTTACGCAATCCATAGCGCGTGCATGTCGTCGTCCAATCCTTTTGTCAATCCTTCTTAACCGCCTTCGCTTCCGAATCAGCATTGCTATTGCATTTGACTGGTCGACGATCTGTATTTGTGTTTGCTTAAATAACTCAGACGAAGCTCATGTCTGAGGTCGGAAGGTAAACAGACGCCTCATATACAGCAGGTGGGCGTGGCAGTATACGCGGGAGGTTCTTCTTCTTCTTCTTCTTTTGGCGGATTGCAACTTTAAGGTGCATACCGCCACCTACTGTACTCGCCGTGAAGTTGTTTGCGGCCTGCCAGTAAACCCAAAGCAGAAGAAGAAGAAGTGACGTCAGCGGCTTCATTTGCCTAATCCACCCCCAGGAACTCATTTTGGTGTGAACGCGATCTGCTTTAGTTCATCAGAACTAAAAGAGCTCTCATGAACTACTGTGGGAAAAGTACTTGGTGTGAACGCGCATTTTGAGAAAAAGTCAGAATTTTGAGAAAAAGTCAGAATTTTTTGAAAAAGTCAGAATTTTGAGAAAAAGTCAGAATTTTGAGATTTTGAGAAAAAAGTCAGAATGTTGAGAAAAAAGCCAGAATTTTGAGAAAAAAGCCAGAATTTTGAGAAAAAAGCCAGAATTGTTTGATTTTGAGAAAAAGTCAGAATTTTGAGAAAAAAGTCAGAATTTTGAGAAAAAAGTCAGAATTTTGAGAAAAAAGCCAGAATTGTTTGATTTTGAGAAAAAGTCTGAATTTTGAGATTGTGAGAAAAAGTCAGTATTTTGAGGAGAAAGTTTTCTGAAAAAAGCCACCAAATGCTCTGTATGTGATGACTACTTCCATTCTTGAGAGGATAATAAATACATGGATCCTGATATTGAAGCTCAAGCCGGGGACCAGGGAAATATTTCTAACAATCGGTCTGTTTGTTGTTGGGTCTCGTACCTTCGATCTTGCAGTCGAAGCGAGCGGCGCTGCCTTCGACCACCTCAACGTCTTTAATGACGGAGCTGAAGGTCGGCTTACACTCCGTCTTCTGCTCGTTCTCCAAACACTCCAGGAACTGGTTATCCTCTGAAAACACACACACACACACACACACACACACACACACACACACACACACACCACACACACACACACACACACACACACAGTCACAATACCAGATAACCAGAGAGGGCAAAAGTACACACATCCTTTACTCAAGTATAAGTACAGATACTCGTGTTTAAAAATACTCTGGTAAAAGTAGAAGTACTGACTAAACTTCTTAACTCAAGTAAAAGTAAAGATATGGGCTTTGAAATGTACTTCAGTAAAAAGTACCCATAACTAGCAGCTGTTTTAAAGAGTACCTCACCTCCCTTTATATTAATAGAACAATAATGTCATTGTTAGCTAATGAATGTTTCCATGCTGAACAACGGCAACATGACAACGTTTTCATTGGTCCCTCTTCTTTAGAGAAGACCAGGAAATGATGGATACACGGATCGTGTTCAAATCAATAGGCACGCAATGACTCTAAATAATAATGATCACGCCACCAAACACACATTCAAACTAAAGGAACCAGCCTGTTTGGGAAATGTGAGAAGTAGAAAGTACAGGTATTTGTGTTCAACATGTAAGAAGTAGAAAGTACAGGTATTTGGGTTCAACATGTGAGAAGTAGAAAGTACAGGTATTTGTGTTCAAAATGTAAGAAGTAGAAAGTACAGGTATTTGTGTTCAACATGTAAGAAGTAGAAAGTACAGGTATTTGGGTTCAACATGTAAGAAGTAGAAAGTACAGGTATTTGTGTTCAACATGTAAGAAGTAGAAAGTACAAGTATTTGTGTTCAACATGTGAGAAGTAGAAAGTACAGGTATTTGGGTTCAACATGTAAGAAGTAGAAAGTACAGGTATTTGTGTTCAACATGTAAGAAGTAGAAAGTACAAGTATTTGTTCAACATGTGAGAAGTAGAAAGTACAGGTATTTGGGTTCAACATGTAAGAAGTAGAAAGTACAGGTATTTGTGTTCAACATGTGAGAAGTAGAAAGTACAGGTATTTGTGTTCAACATGTAAGAAGTAGAAAGTACAGGTATTTGTGTTCAACATGTGAGAAGTAGAAAGTACAGGTATTTGTGTTCAACATGTAAGAAGTAGAAAGTACAGGTATTTGTGTTCAACATGTAAGAAGTAGAAAGTACAGGTATTTGTGTTCAACATGTAAGAAGTAGAAAGTACAGGTATTTGTGTTCAACATGTAAGAAGTAGAAAGTACAGGTATTTGTGTTCAAAATGTAATTAGTCAAAGTCAAAAGTGGTCAGAAAAATAAGTAGTGGAGTAAAGTACTGATACCAGAAACATGTACTTAAGTACAGTAACGAAGTATTTGTACTATACTTCCCACCTCTGCAGAAAACACACTCTCAACAGACTGAACAGAATAACTCTCTCTACCTTCGGTCAGCGACCCCTTCTTGGCGCTGACTCCGGCCATCATGGCCATGGAGGAGAGGCGCCCGATGGCCCGGACGGCGTGGCCCGTTTTCTGCCACAGAAGAAGAGACCGTTACATCCTATCGTATATATGCTGCGTCATGATGTAAATATGCTCTGTCATGATGTAAATATGCTGCGTCATGATGTAAATATGCTGCGTCATGATGTAAATATGCTCTGTCATGATATAAATATGCTGCGTCATGATATAAATATGCTCTGTCATGATATAAATATGCTGCGTCATGATGTAAATATGCTGCGTCATGATATAAATATGCTCTGTCATGATATAAATATGCTGCGTCATGATATAAATATGCTCTGTCATGATATAAATATGCTGCGTCATGATGTAAATATGCTGCGTCATGATGTAAATATGCTGCGTCATGATATAAATATGCTCTGTCATGATATAAATATGCTGCGTCATGATATAAATATGCTCTGTCATGATATAAATATGCTGCGTCATGATGTAAATATGCTGCGTCATGATGTAAATATGCTCTGTCATGATATAAATATGCTGCGTCATGATATAAATATGCTGCGTCATGATGTAAATATGCTCTGTCATGATATAAATATGCTGCGTCATGATATAAATATGCTCTGTCATGATATAAATATGCTCTGTCATGATATAAGCTGCGTCATGATATAAATATGCTCTGTCATGATATAAGCTGCGTCATGATATAAATATGCTGCGTCATGATATAAATATGCTCTGTAATGATATAAATATGCTCTGTCATGATATAAGCTGCGTCATGATATAAATATGCTGCGTCATGATATAAATATGCTGCGTCATGATGTAAATATGCTCTGTCATGATATAAATATGCTGCGTCATGATATAAATATGCTGCGTCATGATATAAATATGCTGCGTCATGATGTAAATATGCTCTGTCATGATATAAATATGCTCTGTCATGATATAAATATGCTCTGTCATGATATAAATATGCTGCGTCATGATGTAAATATGCTGCGTCATGATGTAAATATGCTCTGTCATGATATAAATATGCTCTGTCATGATATAAATATGCTCTGTCATGATATAAATATGCTCTGTCATGATATAAATATGCTGCGTCATGATGTAAATATGCTCTGTCATGATATAAATATGCTCTGTCATGATGTAAATATGCTGCGTCATGATATAAATATGCTCTGTCATGATATAAATATGCTGCGTCATGATGTAAATATGCTCTGTCATGATATAAATATGCTGCGTCATGATGTAAATATGCTCTGTCATGATATAAATATGCTGCGTCATGATATAAATATGCTCTGTCATGATATAAATATGCTGCGTCATGATATAAATATGCTCTGTCATGATATAAATATGCTCTGTCATGATGTAAATATGCTGCGTCATGATATAAATATGCTCTGTCATGATATAAATATGCTGCGTCATGATATAAATATGCTGCGTCATGATGTAAATATGCTCTGTCATGATATAAATATGCTGCGTCATGATATAAATATGCTCTGTCATGATATAAATATGCTGCGTCATGATGTAAATATGCTCTGTCATGATATAAATATGCTGCGTCATGATATAAATATGCTCTGTCATGATATAAATATGCTCTGTCATGATGTAAATATGCTGCGTCATGATATAAATATGCTCTGTCATGATATAAATATGCTCTGTCATGATATAAATATGCTGCGTCATGATATAAATATGCTCTGTCATGATATAAATATGCTCTGTCATGATGTAAATATGCTCTGTCATGATGTAAATATGCTCTGTCATGATATAAATATGCTGCGTCATGATGTAAATATGCTGCGTCATGATATAAATATGCTCTGTCATGATGTAAATATGCTCTGTCATGATATAAATATGCTGCGTCATGATGTAAATATGCTGCGTCATGCTCTAAATATGCTGCGTCATGATGTAAATATGCTGCGTCATGATGTAAATATGCTCTGTCATGATATAAATATGCTCTGTCATGATATAAATATGCTCTGTCATGATGTAAATATGCTGCGTCATGCTCTAAATATGCTGCGTCATGATGTAAATATGCTGCGTCATGATGTAAATATGCTCTGTCATGATGTAAATATGCTCTGTCATGATATAAATATGCTGCGTCATGATGTAAATATTATGCTGCGTCATGATATAAATATGCTGCGTCATGATGTAAATATGCTCTGTCATGATATAAATATGCTGCGTCATGATATAAATATGCTCTGTCATGATGTAAATATGCTGCGTCATGATGTAAATATGCTGCGTCATGATATAAATATGCTCTGTCATGATATAAATATGCTGCGTCATGATGTAAATGCTGCGTCATGATGTAAATATGCTGCGTCATGATATAAATATGCTGTGTCATAGTGTATATTTTCTGCATTGTTCTCATGTTGTTGTTGTTGTTTACCTGCCATTTCCTCCTCAGGATGTACTTCTTCATCCTCTCTTTGGAGAGTTTCTTGGCCGTCATAGTGTTGGTGTCCTGTTTCAGCCATTTGTGATCGTAGCAATGAGTACAGGTGAGGCGCTTCCTGACACACACACACACACACACACACACACACACACACACACACACACACGGTCAGTTTTAAAGGTCATGGTCTGTCCTTGCTCTACTTGCTGTCCGAACACGTTGTGAGTTTTCTTACTTCATGTCTTTCTTCAGCAGGTTGGTGATAAAGTCTTTGGCGTCTTCTGAGATTTCGTCGAAGGCATCGTCCTCAAAGTCCCAGGAGGCCGAGGTCACGTTGGACAGAGTCTCGTTGTCATTGTCGCCCATAAAGGGAGACAGACCGCTCAGCCTGAGACCCGAACACAGAGACGTTCATTACAACCAAAACTTCACCTCAAAACTATAGAAAAATGATTTAACTTCTTAAGAGCTGAAGTTAAAACAGTGTGTGTGAAAACTGAAAGAATATTAATTAAAATAAAAGTTAACCTAAAGTGTAGAATTGCTAAAGTTATAACGAATTGAACCATCAAATTTGACAAATGATATATGCTAAGATAAAAAACCAAGTTATGTTACAGTTATTTAAATTAATTATGGGAAATAGCCCAACGTGATATAAAATAAAATGAAACTGAGCTAAGTGACGCTAAGCTAAAGAAGCTAATCTAAAAGCTATACTAAAGATAACAGTGTTGAAGTGAACAAAATCAATACAAATACACTTTACCTTCTAACTTTAAAATAAAGAAAACTGAGTGAAATTAAAACAACAGGAAAGCTTTGTTGGGTTTAACAGACATAAGC
The DNA here is from genome assembly GCA_012861695.1 of Trematomus loennbergii. Lineage (NCBI taxonomy): Eukaryota > Metazoa > Chordata > Actinopteri > Perciformes > Nototheniidae > Trematomus > Trematomus loennbergii. The sequence goes on from JAAOOA010001985.1 coordinate 69,596, forward strand.
TCGTTAGCTCGTTAGCACGTTAGCTTGACTCACAGTATATAACAGATGACTCCTATACTCCACATGTCGGTAGGATAACTGATGGCTTCATAGTTGATCACTTCAGGAGCCACGAACTCTGGAGTCCCGAACAGAACCTTCAGAGTCCCGGCGTTTTCTGTCAGAGAGAACAGAACCAACATGTTACGGTTAAGACATTTGGTAATTGGCAATATTTTACTTTTTCTCAACATTTCAGAATTTCACTTTTTTCTAAGAATTTGACTTTTTTCTCAGAATATCAGAATTTCACTTTTTTTCAATATTTTACTTTTTTCTCAGAATAATGATTTTTTTTTTCTCTCAATTTCAGAATTTTACTTTTTTCTCAGAATTTTACTTTTTTCTCAGAATTTTACTTTTTTCTCAGAATTTTACTTTTTTCACAGAATTTTACTTATTTTTTCAGAAGTTTCCTTTTTTTCCTCAAAATTATGACTTTTCTCAGAAATTCAGAATTTTTGAGGAAAGTCATAATTTATTTGACCTTTTCTCAGAATTTGACTTTTTTTCTACACAAAATCCCAAACCAAATGGAGGAATCCCATTGGAGCAGGAGATGATGCCTTCAGGGACCAACACATTTCCAGGGAGATGATGCCTTCAGGGACCCACACAGAAACACTGCATCCCATCACAGTTCTTCAGATATTAGGGATATTAAACTGACCTAGTCGCCTGGCGAGGCCGAAGTCGATGAGCTTGATTTTGCTCCCGGTCTTCCCCACACACATGATGTTCTCTGGCTTCAGGTCCAGGTGCACGATGCCCTGCTTGTGGATGAAGTTCACCCCGTCGATGATCTGCAGCATGTATTTAATCACCTCTCTCTCCGTCAGCTCAAAGTCTTCATCGATGATCCGCTCAAACAGCTCGCCGCCAGAGATCCTGAACAGAAACAACTCCTGCTGTTATTAATATATAATAATGTTCCTGAGTCTTACTGAAACTTCACATCGATAACCGATCCCTGGATCCTGAACGGAAACATCTCCAATTAAAAATGAGCTGCAGTTCACAGATAACAACTTGTTCTGTTATACACTACAGCTTTATCGATCTAGCACTTTCAAACCTCCAGACAAAAGTACTTTTTCAGAATTTGACTTTTTTCAAAATTTGACTTTTTTCTCAGAATTTAAGAATTGTACTTATTTCTCAGAACTTGACTTTCTTCCGTCAAATAAACAAACAAACATATAAATCACAAGTACAAGTAAAAACAAAAGACACTTTAAAAGCAACAATCTACAAGATGTCAAATATATAATATATATAATAATGTTCGCTGGAGGCTAAACAGAAACATCTCCAAATCAAACATGAGCTGCTGTTCACAGATATTAAAGTAAAATGTCCTTTTTTTAACAATGTGATCTTTAATCTGAAGATCACTGAAGCTTCATATTATTGTTATTTATTGACTGAATGTTAACAACCCACTTCCTGTGCATGCTCTCCCTGTTTATTTAGCAGATCATGTTTGTCCAACCGGTTTAAATGTGAGCGGTTCTTTCCATTTAATCTGCAAATAGGCAGACATTTTGAGATTCTGGTGGAACTCGGGGTAATAAAGTAAATATGATGTTTTCACAGTAAACGCAGATAAAGCCTTGTTTTATGTTCAGAGCCAGATCTATATTTAGCAGACAGGAAATAGCTGCTCACATTCCTCTCATGCTCGGCCCTACATTATTTTCCGACGCTCTCAGAAACTGAAACATCTCGTCTGCTGCGGGTTTTTATACTCCTACACTAAAAGACAAGATGGATGAAGACACCATTATTATCAGTAACAGTGACAAAAACTGAAGTATACAAACAACATTTGGAGTTTTAGAAAAAGCTGAAAGGTAGATTTCTTTACCTTCCCTTTGACGGCTATCTTAACTCAGCTAAGGTTTCCAGGGATCACATGGATCTCTTTGCTTCAAGACTGATAATGTTTTAAAAGTATAATGTTAAAAAACAACATACTCGTTAATATCTCAATGCATTAAGCTAACCAGCTGCTAGCTTTCATATCAACTGTAGCCTCCAGACATAAACCTCATTACACCAGTTGTTACACAAAGCATTCATCTGGTTGCATCTTAGAATGTATTTAATGTATTATCTTAATAGTTATCACTGGATCAAACGGTATTTAATTGTATTTCACTGTACAATATTTAACCTTAGATTCTGTTTCTTTCACCTGCACTGTTTTATTAAAGGTCCCGTGTCATGGCCATTTCTACTGATCATGATTCCATAGTTGAGGTCTACTAGAATAGATGTACATTGTTCAATGTTCCAAACTCACATTGGTTTCTCATACAGCATCTCTGTAAAGTCTGTAGGGATGGGTATCGTTAAGGTTTTAACGGTACTACTACTTTTATCGATACCGCTTATCGGTCCGGTCTTTTATCGGTTCTTTTGGAGAGAAATGGGTTTCGCCGGTGTGTGCCGGCGAAACTCTGCGGAGTAGCGCGGCTGCGAAAAGATAAGGCTGAGTGAGTGTTTGTGAGGAGCTCCACGGATTGGTCCATTTGGACCTGGGCATGGTCACGTTACTATACCAAAAATGGAAAAAGAAAGATCTCCAACGAGGCGTTCTGGGGCAGCATAGAGAGGTCTTCTCTGTGTTAGAGTGTTACTCTCTACAGGGTGCACTTTGAGGGTTTGTGACTCTGCAGACCGTTCACATGCAGAAGCTACAGAACACAAGGGGACGGGTAAGAACCAGAAAAGCATGACATGGGACCTTTAATGTATCGTACTCCTATTTTTATTTTTGTATTATTATTATTATTATTATTATTTTGTTGTACTATGTTCTATATATATTATGTTGCATTGTTGGAGGAGCTACTGTGCATATGATAATAAAACCCCTGAATCCTTGAATCCACAGCCCTTTGTTTTTACATTACATTACATATCACAAAGCGATTTACAAGTGCACAAACCACAGAGATTCAGACTCCGAACAACAAGGGAAGTGCAGATAATTCACTTAAAGTGGACCTATCATGCTATATGTAAATGATATATTGTAGGGCCATACCTATATAAGGTATATTTATACGTTTCTGTTTTCAAAATACCAAACAGATCATGCATTTTAGCCATGCCTCATTTCTCTCTATGTGCTGTTTGCCGTCTACGGGTCTGATTCTGCTGACCACGCCCCCCTGCAGGAGAGGGGAGACGTGCTCTGATCAGCTGCTGACCACGCCCCCCTGCAGGAGAGGGGAGACGTGCTCTGATCAGCTGCTGACCACGCCCCCCTGCAGGAGAGGGGAGCCGTGCTCTGATCAGCTGCTGGGCTGTCAGAAGAGGGGGAGAAAAAGAGATCTCCGTCCTCGTGTTTTATTATATAGAGTCGTTATTCATTTGTTTTAAAGCTCAATAAATAACAAAGAAGACCTTTGACCGGCACTTTTCTAATTTTGTCCAGAAGATTTAAACTTTAACGGACATCTTGACCGGCGAAAGAAACCTCACTGAAACTCTGCCGCACGGTCCCCTGGTTCCTTGGAAGAGGCGGAGAGGTGGGTGTTTGTCATCTGCTGGTGGACTAACCGGAGAGAATTACAGTGCTTGCCTCGACGGGGAGGGATTGCATTGAATTAAAGCAGCGGGAGCAAACGCTTGCCTCGGGGAGGGAGAAAGAAAGCCACAGCGGAGAATAAACAGAAGGGTAACCATGGTAACTACGGGCGGGAAGTCTTCTTCGCTGCTTTTGTGGCAGACTACAGCGCCACTTACAGGCCTGGCATATGTACTACAGCGTCTCCAGCGCTTTCGAGCAGCAATGGCCGGCCGTGGCCCAACCCCACATTCCCCTGATAGGTGGAGAGTTGGCCCAATAGCCGTAGCGCCACTTCTGTGACGACATAGAAGTGTTCAAATCTGGATCAGTCTGTATCAGATCCGTTGCAGCCCCTTTTTTAGAGATTTGGGTATGGAGGAAAATAGAGAGGGTTGTGTTTTCTGACACTTGGTGAGTTCCCTGGAACACCGGGACACATATTCATGTAGAAAAGACGTACACAAGAGCATTTTGCATGATAGGTCCCCTTTAAATCAACATCACAGCACAGTAAGAGCTGGTGAATCAGATACTAAATTAACTTGTTTCCAGGTTTCTAACTACTAACCAGCTGCTCCTGAAGGATGGTTGTTTTATTCATGTATATAGACTTTTTTGCACTACTTTTTATTTGTATTTGTGTATTTTATTTATATGTTGTATTGTTGGAGGAGCTCAGGTCAGAAGAATTTCATTGCCATTCCTCCACTGAAGCTGCTGAGCATCTGACGATAAAACCTTTGAATCTTTAGAATCTTGATTCTGTTTAAAATCCCTAAATACGCAGTGTTTACGTACATCTCAAAAAAATTCTCAGACTTTTTTCTAAGAATTTAAGAATTTGACATTTTTGCTCAAAATTTTATTTTTTTCTCATAATTTTATTTTTTCTAAGAATTTGACTTTTTTTATCAGAATTGAAGAATTTAAACTTTTTTCTCATCATTTCATTTTTTTCTCAAAATTTGACCGTTTCTCAGAATGTGTTTACGTACATCTCGAGCACCATGACGATGTCAGACTTCCCCTCGAAGGCATCGATGCACTGAACCAGTTTGGGGTGATGGAGGCTATTCATGATGCTGATCTCGTGCCGAACGTTATCTTTCTCCTTCGCCGAATACGCCTTGATGAACTTCCCCGCCCAGACCTTTTTCGTTGCCTTCTCAACCAGTTTGAAGACCTGGCCAAACTTCCCCCTGTAACATAAGAGAGAAGAAGGTTTCTCATCTGAGGTAATCAAGAGAGAGAGAGAGAGAAGAAGGAACATTTCCTCCTAGACTTCTCTACAATCTGAGGTTATTATTGTAAGTGTTGAGGTGTGAAAGCCTTACGTCCCCAGCCTCTCCTCCACGTCGTACAGCTCCTTCACCTTCACGTCTGTCCGGATGGAAACGTCTCTGTAATCCGGCTCTTTCTCAGAGTCTGAACACACAAAAGGTCAGAGGTTAAACTGCTGGAGGTCGAGTGATGTCATGTTAATGTTTTTATTTAATAAACAGGAAGTGAGAGTACCTTCATCCTCCTCCTCCACCTCGGCCTCATCATCTGTGAGACGAACCAAACAGCAGTTAGTTCAGTTAGTCTCTTTAGCTCACTTTCACATGGATTTTAGTTTCATGAAGTTTAGTTGCATGGACTTAGTGCTGGTTACATGGAGTCAGAACCATAGATACTGAGCGTCAATGGGAACGAATATGTTCAGACAATTCTCTGAACATTTCAAATGAAGCTCTCTCTGAGTGCTTCCCCGATCGGTCACCTGGTTTTGTAATAGTTTATATAAGTGGTCAACTAAAAAACATTCAAAGTATTTTATCGTTGACTTTCATTTAAATCTGGAACTGTTCACAGGAAATCTCTGACTACAAAAGAGTTATTTAATTATTGAAAATGCTCTGGTCAAATCCAACACCTAACAAAGAACATAAAACTATTTATTTAAAATAACAATAATTTAACAAATAATCACAAATAAATAATAATAATTAGAAAGAAATCTTAAAAGTGACCAAACATGTGGAAAACTAACACAAGGAGAACAAAGTTACTACAGGGTAATAGATGCAAAAAGCCACCTCAAAATGACCACAAGGAGGTGCAGATAACGAACCCAAAACCACCAGAAGGCGACTCTCTAAGACTCGATGTGTCACCCTAATAAACACCCGTTATTATTAGCGTCACACAGAAACAACAACAACAGCACCAACAACCAGGATCTATGTCACTGCTCTTCTCGCAGTTTGTGGACAGTTTGTGGACAGTTTGTGGACAGTTAGTGGACAGTTAGTGGACAGTTTGTGGACAGTTTGTGGACAGTTAGTGGACAGTTTGTGGACAGTTTTGTGGACAGTTAGTGGACAGTTAGTGGACAGTTTGTGGACAGTTTGTGGACAGTTTGTGGACAGTTTGTGGACAGTTTGTGGACAGTTAGTGGACAGTTAGTGGACAGTTTGTGGACAGTTAGTGGACAGTTAGTGGACAGTTGTGGACAGTTTGTGGACAGTTTGTGGACAGTTTGTGGACAGTTAGTGGACAGTTAGTGGACAGTTAGTGGACAGTTTGTGGACAGTTTGTGGACAGTTAGTGGACAGTTTGTGGACAGTTAGTGGACAGTTTTGGACAGTTAGTGGACAGTTTGTGGACAGTTTGTGGACAGTTTGTGGACAGTTAGTGGACAGTTAGTGGACAGTTTGTGGACAGTTAGTGGACAGTTAGTGGACAGTTTGTGGACAGTTTGTGGACAGTTAGTGGACAGTTTGTGGACAGTTAGTGGACAGTTAGTGGACAGTTAGTGGACAGTTTGTGGACAGTTTGTGGACAGTTTGTGGACAGTTTGTGGACAGTTAGTGGACAGTTTGTGGACAGTTAGTGGACAGTTAGTGGACAGTTTGTGGACAGTTTGTGGACAGTTAGTGGACAGTTTGTGGACAGTTAGTGGACAGTTTGTGGACAGTTTGTGGACAGTTTGTGGACAGTTAGTGGACAGTTTGTGGACAGTTAGTGGACAGTTTGTGGACAGTTTGTGGAGAGTTTGTGGACAGTTAGTGGACAGTTTGTGGACAGTTAGTGGACAGTTTGTGGACAGTTTGTGGACAGTTAGTGGACAGTTTGTGGACAGTTTGTGGACAGTTTGTGGACAGTTAGTGGACAGTTAGTGGACAGTTTGTGGACAGTTTGTGGACAGTTAGTGGACAGTTAGTGGACAGTTTGTGGACAGTTTGTGGACAGTTAGTGGACAGTTAGTGGACAGTTTGTGGACAGTTTGTGGACAGTTTGTGGACAGTTTGTGGACAGTTTGTGGACAGTTTGTGGACAGTTTGTGGACAGTTTGTGGACAGTTTGTGGACAGTTTGTGGACAGTTTGTGGACAGTTAGTGGACAGTTTGTGGACAGTTAGTGGACAGTTTGTGGACAGTTTGTGGACAGTTTGTGGACAGTTAGTGGACAGTTTGTGGACAGTTAGTGGACAGTTAGTGGACAGTTAGTGGACAGTTTGTGGACAGTTTGTGGACAGTTAGTGGACAGTTTGTGGACAGTTAGTGGACAGTTTGTGGACAGTTTGTGGACAGTTTGTGGACAGTTTGTGGACAGTTAGTGGACAGTTAGTGGACAGTTAGTGGACAGTTTGTGGACAGTTTGTGGACAGTTTGTGGACAGTTGTGGACAGTTAGTGGACAGTTAGTGGACAGTTTGTGGACAGTTTGTGGACAGTCACGCTGCTGTGTTTATTGTGTTTTTGAAACTCTGGCACAACAATTCCTTCAGGATAAATAAAGTCTTATCTGGAGGAGTGTCCTCACCGCATAACTCAAAATAGATGTAACCAATCACAGAGATACAAAGATATCCCTAACTACCAGAAAATAAATACAAAACACCTATCAGACTATATGACTGAATTAAATGCCATTTTCTGAATGTCTTCCATTTTTGTAAAGCACTTTGAATTGCTTGTGTTGAAAGGTGCTGTATAAATAAACTTGCCCTGCCTTGCCTTGCCTATAAGGAGTCACTAAAGAACTGCAAAATGACCACAAGGAGTGCACAAGGAGGTGCACAAGGAGGTGAGATAACGAACCCAAAACCACCAGAAGGTGACTCTCTTATATATAGACTCTTTCTATTCTATTTTTATTTGTTTATATTTGTATTTCCTTGCACTATTTGATCTGTGTTATTGTGTTGCTCTGTGGGAGGAGCCTGGGACCTCAGATCTTCACTGTCATATCTACACTGCAGCTCTGATCACATGACCACAAAGGCCTTGACTCTCTGAGATCACATGACCCACAGGCCTTGACTCTCTGAGATCACATGACCACACAGGCCTTGACTCTCTGAGATCACATGACCACACAGGCCTTGACTCTCTGAGATCACATGACCACACAGGCCTTGACTCTCTGAGATCACATGACCACACAGGCCTTGACTCTCTGAGATCACATGACCACAAAGGCCTTGACTCTCTGAGATCACATGACCACACAGGCCTTGACTCTCTGAGATCACATGACCACACAGGCCTTGACTCTCTGAGATCACATGACCACACAGGCCTTGACTCTCTGAGATCACATGACCACAAAGGCCTTGACTCTCTGAGATCACATGACCACACAGGCCTTGACTCTCTGAGATCACATGACCACAAAGGCCTTGACTCTCTGAGATCACATGACCACACAGGCCTTGACTCTCTGAGATCACATGACCACACAGGCCTTGACTCTCTGAGATCACATGACCACACAGGCCTTGACTCTCTGAGATCACATGACCACACAGGCCTTGACTCTCTGAGATCACATGACCACAAAGGCCTTGACTCTCTGAGATCACATGACCACACAGGCCTTGACTCTCTGAGATCACATGACCACACAGGCCTTGACTCTCTGAGATCACATGACCACACAGGCCTTGACTCTCTGAGATCACATGACCACAAAGGCCTTGACTCTCTGAGATCACATGACCACAAAGGCCTTGACTCTCTGAGATCACATGACCACAAAGGCCTTGACTCTCTGAGATCACATGACCACAAAGGCCTTGACTCTCTGAGATCACATGACCACACAGGCCTTGACTCTCTGAGATCACATGACCACACAGGCCTTGACTCTCTGAGATCACATGACCACACAGGCCTTGACTCTCTGAGATCACATGACCACAAAGGCCTTGACTCTCTGAGATCACATGACCACAAAGGCCTTGACTCTCTGAGATTACATGACCACAAAGGCCTTGACTCTCTGAGATCACATGACCACAAAGGCCTTGACTCTCTGAGATCACATGACCACAAAGGCCTTGACTCTCTGAGATCACATGACCACAAAGGCCTTGACTCTCTGAGATCACATGACCACACAGGCCTTGACTCTCTGAGACTCGAGGGTCCCTATAAACCTCAGTTATTATCATGAAGTGTCACAACAACAAACAAACAACAACCAGGATTGTACTCGTTGTCCACCAGCCAGTGTATAAACCCTGTGTTATTAGTGTCACACAGAAACAAACAACAACACAACAGGATCTGACTTACTAGACTTAATGCAAAATTACCATAAAGATGCAGAACTACAAACAACGACCCAAAAAGACTACAAAGAAAGTAAAACACCAAGTAATAGATGCAAAAAGCCACCTCAAAAGGACCCCAAGGAGGCGCAGATAACGAACCAGGCTCTAAGACTCGAGGGATCCACCGTATAAACCCTGTTATTATTAGTGTCACACAGAAACAAACAACAACAGTTTCCTCACCGTTGTCCACCAGCCCCACGGTGACGGGCGCAGACTCGGCGCTCGGCTCTCCGACTCCGTACATGTTCTCCGCTCGGACACGAAACTTATACTGCCGCTCGGGAAGAAGGTCCTGGAGACGGAGAACATTTCATATATCCTCAGTTCATGGAGAGACGGAGAACATGAAGAGAGGGGACACATGTTGATGAAGAAGAGACATGAAGAAGAGGGGACACATGTTGATGAAGAAGAGACATGAAGAAGAGGGACACATGTTGATGTAGAAGAGACATGAAGAAGAGGGGACACATGTTGATGAAGAAGAGACATGAAGAAGAGGGGACACATGTTGATGTAGAAGAGACATGAAGAAGAGGGGACACATGTTGATGTAGAAGAGACATGAAGAAGAGGGGACACATGTTGATGTAGAAGAGACATGAAGAAGAGGGGACACATGGTGATGTAGAAGAGACATGAAGAAGAGGGGACACATGTGATGTAGAAGAGACATGAAGAAGAGGGGACACATGTTGATGAAGAAGAGACATGAAGAAGAGGGGACACATGTTGATGAAGAAGAGACATGAAGAAGAGGGACACATGGTGATGTAGAAGAGACATGAAGAAGAGGGGACACATGTTGATGAAGAAGAGACATGAAGAAGAGGGGACACATGTGATGTAGAAGAGACATGAAGAAGAGGGGACACATGTGATGAAGAAGAGACATGAAGAAGAGGGGACACATGTTGATGTAGAAGAGACATGAAGGAGGGGACACATGTTGATGAAGAAGAGACATGAAGAAGAGGGGACACATGTTGATGAAGAAGAGACATGAAGAAGAGGGGACACATGGTTGATGTAGAAGAGACATGAAGAAGAGGGGACACATGTTGATGAAGAAGAGACATGAAGAGGGGACACATGTTGATGTAGAAGAGACATGAAGAAGAGGGGACACATGTTGATGAAGAAGAGACATGAAGAAGAGGGGACACATGTTGATGTAGAAGAGACATGAAGAAGAGGGGACACATGTTGATGAAGAAGAGACATGAAGAAGAGGGGACACATGTTGATGAAGAAGAGACATGAAGAAGAGGGGACACATGTTGATGAAGAAGAGACATGAAGAAGAGGGGACACATGTTGATGAAGAGAGACATGAAGAAGAGGGGACACATGTTGATGTAGAAGAGACATGAAGAAGAGGGGACACATGTTGATGTAGAAGAGACATGAAGAAGAGGGGACACATGTTGATGAAGAAGAGACATGAAGAAGAGGGGAACATGTTGATGAAGAAGAGACATGAGAAGAGGGGACACATGGTGATGAAGAAGAGACATGAAGAAGAGGGGACACATGTTGATGTAGAAGAGACATGAAGAAGGGGGACACATGTTGATGTAGAAGAGACATGAAGAAGAGGGGACACATGTTGATGTAGAAGAGACATGAAGAAGAGGGGACACATGTTGATGTAGAAGAGACATGAAGAAGAGGGGACACATGTTGATGAAGAAGAGACATGAAGAAGAGGGGACACATGTTGATGAAGAAGAGACATGAAGAAGAGAGGACACATGTTGATGTAGAAGAGACATGAAGAAGAGGGGACACATGTTGATGAAGAAGAGACATGAAGAAGAGGGGACACATGTTGATGAAGAAGAGACATGAAGAAGAGGGGACACATGTTGATGAAGAAGAGACATGAAGAAGAGGGGACACATGTTGATGTAGAAGAGACATGAAGAAGAGGGGACACATGTTGATGAAGAAGAGACATGAAGAAGAGGGGACACATGTTGATGAAGAAGAGACATGAAGAAGAGGGGACACATGGTGATGAAGAAGAGACATGAAGAAGAGGGGACACATGTTGATGAAGAAGAGACATGAAGAAGAGGGGACACATGTTGATGTAGAAGAGACATGAAGAAGAGGGGACACATGTTGATGAAGAAGAGACATGAAGAAGAGGGGACACATGTTGATGAAGAAGAGACATGAAGAAGAGAGGACACATGTTGATGTAGAAGAGACATGAAGAAGAGGGGACACATGTTGATGAAGAAGAGACATGAAGAAGAGGGGACACATGTTGATGTAGAAGAGACATGAAGAAGAGAGGAACATGTTGATGAGAAGAGACATGAAGAAGAGGGGACACATGTTGATGTAGAAGAGACATGAAGAAGAGGGGACACATGTTGATGAGAAGAGACATGAAGAAGAGGGGACACATGTTGATGTAGAAGAGACATGAAGAAGAGGGACACATGTTGATGTAGAAGAGACATGAAGAAGAGGGGAACATGTTGATGTAGAAGAGACATGAAGAAGAGGGGACACATGTTGGTAGAAGAGACATGAAGAAGAGGGGACACATGTTGATGTAGAAGAGACATGAAGAAGAGGGGACACATGTTGATAGAAGAGACATGAGAAGAGGGGACACATGTGATGAAGAAGAGACATGAAGAAGAGGGGACACATGTTGATGAAGAAGAGACATGAAGAAGAGGGGACACATGTTGATGAAGAAGAGACATGAAGAAGAGGGGACACATGTTGATGAAGAAGAGACATGAAGAAGAGGGGACACATGTTGATGTAGAAGAGACATGAAGAAGAGGGGACACATGTTGATGAAGAAGAGACATGAAGAAGAGGGGACACATGTTGATGTAGAAGAGACATGAAGAAGAGGGGACACATGTTGATGAGAAGAGACATGAAGAAGAGGGGACACATGTTGATGTGGAAGAGACTGAAGAAGCCCTTCACCTGCACGTTGTAGGAGGTGCTGTTGCAGGAGGCCAGGTGCTTCCACTCCCCGCCCACAGAGTCCCAGACCTCCAGGTTGTAGGACTGGACGGCGCTGCCTCCATCGTAGGTCGGGCCGTACCAAGAGAGCGTGAGGGTGGACCTGCGCACGTCTGAGAAGGCAGGGACCCTCGCTGGGGGGTCCGGTTTATCTGGGGAGGAGAGAGGAGAGAGGAGAGAGGAGAGAGGAGAGAGGATATTAAAAGAGAGAACACTGACCACTACAGCCTGATGTGTGAGTTACATGAGACACTTGGTGTACAGGTAAGCTAACGTTAGGCTATAAACGAAATACAGCACGTCACATGACTTCATGTCAAAATGCCCCTGCTTCTCTCTTGATTTAATACCTCAGATATTACAGATAGTTTTAGAAAACAAAGAGCTTCGTACCAACGATGGTGAGGTTGAGCGCGGCCTGGCGCAGGCTGTAGATGTTCCTCAGCTCGATGGTGTAACAGCC